>CAJHNH020001018.1:259885-380549 GCA_905116865.2 Candidula unifasciata | reverse complement strand
TTTCTTCTGTCTTCTGTACTTTATATCAGTTCCGACCCAGATGATCTACAGTGTCATAATGTGAAACTGTCCTGCATCTTCTCTCTCGGTCTCCGTCAGCCTCTTTTCCTCTTCAACTTTCCCACCATCTCAATGTACTCCAGTTAGCTCTTTCTCATGACAAATTAAGAGAATGGTTATTGTCTGTTTCTGATGTGAGCAGTCAGTTCTCATCATGAGTCAGTTTATTTCAAGACATCTATCTTCATTACTCTTTTTAATCTGTCTAGGATGTTTTCATAATTCGTCTATAAAACTACAACTCTGTCGCTTCCACATAATTTTTCTTGATTGGACCAGCTGTTGATGATGCACTTCCTTATATCAGGATAGGATTTAAATAGCTCTTTAGAATTCTCTTTATCACCTCAATTGACAAAGATTATGTAAAATATTCTTCAATTTGTGAAATTGCTGCCTTTGCCTGAGCTATTTTACATTTAACTTCTTAAATACTTTCTCCATCTGTTATCAGGTACCCAAGTTCTTTAAATGTACTGATTTCTTTCAGCTGTGTCCTGATTACTTTGATGTTGTTGTTTTGGATAAAAGAGCCAGAGACAGGGCAAAATATTGTAAGGCAACTTCATCTATGATAATGATGTATGATTTATTGAATATGACTTTCAAATGCATGATTGTAGAAACATGTATTATTTGGTGTCTGTGGCTTAAGCATTGTGAACACGCTTTATAATGTCAGGTGCCAGGTTCGAACCCAGCTGCAGACGGTTTGTCTTGCGTTGGTTTCGACAGTAGTACAGAGAACTGACCTTCATCCAGAAAGCAGTGGCAAGCTGTTGAACCTACAATTTGTCTAGAAAAACCACAACAGCCAAAAAATGCTGGGATGGGTTCTGTAAGTTCTGTAAAGGATACGTAGCTAACTTTTTCATTTTTTTTTTTTTTTGCAGGATCTCTTTGGTGTGAGTATGATCATGCCTCTCATTCTGCCACACGCTCAAGATATTGGGGCGTCTCCAACACTGGCAGGTCTTATAGGTATTGTTCTGTAGTATACTCCTTTCTAAAACAATCTCTTTGATTATGTGTTCATCCTCAACCATCTCACCCTTAGACCACTTTAAACACAAAATATACTGGTCATTACCTTTTTTTACCTTATTCCAGAAAAAAAAATCCATTACAAAACACACATTTTACAAAGATCACTAATCAATTTGTTAAAGATTAATTTACCTGCATTTTTAATTTATTTATTTATTTATATATTTTTTTCAGAATATATAAAGATACATGAAAAGAGTATTCAGTAAACATGAATAGAGTGAAGCATTAAATAGATATATTCTCTGGGCCTATCAGAACATATGTATGAGGTGACTCATGCTGTAACCTCTATCACTGAGGCTTACAGGAAGATTTGACATAACTTAGCATTTACAAGTAAAAAGCTATTTATCCCTACCCCGCTATTTTTAGTTAACATATTCCTTTCTTGACCTCCAAATTTTGCACAGGCGTGAAAACATCCAAAAGCATTTACTGTTGTGATGAGGTGCTGTGCATGGTCCTCACGATTACATAGTGGCAAGCAGAAAGTCCGTGCAACAAGGGACAGCACGAGATACTTGTGCCTAGTCGAGGAAGCGAGGGAAAGCCCGAGCTAGCCTCGTGGTCAGTGGATCATCAGAAGTCAGAGAAGACGGTTGTAGTATTTGAGGATGTGGTCTTTATGTCGGGCAAATGGTTAATGTTCGAATATGTCGCGAGTGATAGAAGTGCGAATAATGTTTGAATATGTGAAATAAATGGACTAGAATAAACTGATAGAATGTACAAAGGAGCCGAGTGGCATTTGTGTTGTCAACCCTAGACGTTAAAGTAGTGCAAGTTTTGTAGCAGTAACATCCAGAGAGTGAGCCGTGGCGAAAGCCAATATGTAGTGAGTCAAGGTTCATTTCTAGTCAAGCCAAGGTTTATTACAAGTGAAGCATCGCTTAATTTCAAGCCAAACCACTACTCATTACAAGTGGGAGCTCGTCCGGGATTTGAACCCGGGACCTCTGGCACATCCAGAGAGTGAGCCGTGGCGAAAGCCAATATGTAGTGAGTCAAGGTGCATGACGAGTAAAGCCGGTGCAAACCAAGGTTCATTTCAAGTAAGGCTTTGACTCATTTCAAGTAGACCAGAAACATTTCAAGTGGGGAGCTTGTCCGAAGGAAATTCGAAACCACGTGGACCTCAATCATAGGGAAACAATTTTTCTTCCAAGGTAAGACAAACATGCGGAAAACAGTGTACAGTACAAAGTCTTCACCCGGCAGAGCCTATAAATACAGCAAGCGCCGACAGGTCAGCTGCCGACCAATGAAAACCGGTGTGTCATCTACGCTCCGCCACACACCGGATCACTAAGTTTTGCGGATTCAGGAAGTTTCATGTTTACCAAAGCTACACATCTTAGATATTTCAAATCTAGTTTGTGAATTAAATCAGGTTTGTGACCATTATTGTTTCACGGAAACTAGCGGACTATGAACTAATTTTATTTACAGTTACTATGTTTTCTTACTAAGGTGACATTTTTTAAATCGATTGTGCGTTTATCAGAATGGCATCTAAAAGGTTGGTAAAAAGTAAGAACACTTTGTCGCAAGTATCTTCAGCGACAACAATGAAAGATACATCGATAAGCAACCAGAAGATCAAGATGTGCATTTTTTGTAAGTACCAGCACAGTTCTTCAACTATCTGCGACAGAGATCCTAAATATTCAAGTTATATTGAAGACTTGGTCAATAAAAAGTGGCAAAATAAACAAAAGAATAACCTTAAAAAGTGCCACTTCTGTAAGGCATTCGGACATATTGTAAAACACTGTGTTGGGAAACAGATGTTAAAACACAAGAAAAGATCCTTGTTTTCAAAAACTAATTCAGAAAGAATAGATTCAGAAGGTATTCCTACTCTAGATTGTTCACTGTGCTACTGGAGAAAGAATCAAGGAAAAGTTACAGCTTCACATATCATGTTTATAGGAAAAAGCCAATTGAAATGTCCAGGAACTAAAAAGATTAAGAACGAAATCGTGATTGCAGAATTAGAATCCAGCAAGAGTAGTAATACAAGCAAGAAAGTTGAAACAAAAAAGACAGCAGCCACTGAAACAGAGAAAAAGTCAAACTCAGAAACAATGGAAATTAATCAGCAACCACCAACTTTTTCAGAAATGAAATCTAAATCTGATTCAGCCAAGAGTCACAATCAAGGAAAAAATAGATTGGAAACGCAAAGTATGAAACAGGCAGACTGTGAAATACTAATAGATAAACAAGCCATGAATAAAGAATTTTCATTTTTAGAGGACAATAAATATATAGATTATGATCAATTCCACAGAGCAACAAGTCAGAAATATTGGGAAAAGTCAACTAAATGTTTGATAAACAAGAAACCAGCGCAAATGCAATTAAATAGAAAATCAAATATCACTTTGGTACGTGAGAAATTTTTAGAAAAATCAGATTATAGCGGAGAAATGGTTTAGACAGAGAAGGTTTTTTTATGCGATTTTGGACAGCTTATATTTATTTGAAGTCGCCCTATATATCAAGACCATTGAAAGTAGTGGTAACGAGCAACATCGGAACAGATGTGATTCTGGGATACAAAGACTTCAACATTAGAGACTGTTCTGATGAAGACATACAAGTCTGGGAACAAAGTCATCCCCATCAACAAAAATAACAGCTGATTCAAGGAAAATTACCATCTTTATTTATGAACTGAAGTATCACTATTTACTAACTTGAAACCACACGGTCCATCATCCTGAACATCAACATCAAGCTAACATATCACCATGCAAGAAGTTCAAGATTATTATCAGTCAGGAAGCTACATAGAACCACTTTCAACCTAACGATCAAGAGTAAACCTGAACAATCATCAAGAATTCTTCTCCTTCTTCTTCGCGTTCACCAGCTGTACACTCTGGCGGAAAGTTCTGGTTGCTCGTCCACTACTGAACTGCAGTCCTGCTCCAGAACCTGAGTGTTGCGTGTGCATCAGTTTTACAGATCTATTCTCTTGAATACAGACTGTTGGTTCCTTGCCTCTCCGGCAGATGCACTCCGACTTCAAAGGAAGCTCCCCAATTAGTCGACTCTTACGACATGCTTTTGGGGAGGCAGTGGGTCTATTCTTGTTTTCCCCACAATGGGGCCCCGGAACCCACACGGGGGTCATCAAGAATTGATACTTTACCATTCTTTACTTTCAAGATTGTCTTATTTCAACCAAAATCAGAAATCACCAACTTGTACTGTACAGTAAATGAACAGAAACATATCAGCCACTGAATTATTCAAATTTGAAAATCACTATCAAGGAACACAAGATTTTTTTTTCTTCAGACACCTCAAAAATCAACGATTGAAACATCTCAAAATCATCAAATATTTAGCGACACTTCAAGACCAGCTATACAAATCGACATCAAGATCATCGAATACCAAACGTATCATAAAATAAAGAATGCGAGAATAATGAAGCATTCCTACAGTTTAAGCAAAGACAACAGACAACCAAAATGTCAGTATTTCTAGTGTTCACACAAGTATTTATTGTGAAAGTTAAATCAAGTTAATTATCTAAAGTGTTTGTGTAAATAAATATTAAATTAATTATGAAGTATTTTTAAAAAAGTGCATAAACACCTGATTTCATTTATAAAAAAACAGTCACATACTGTGTGTATTGAACACCTTCCGTTTAATTCAATTACTAATTATTTTAAAGGTGGTATATCAGTGTATACAGTCACTGAACACTGATAATAGCATTGTGTTAACTCTTAAAATTAAAGTATATTTTTAGTCAGGAAATCTCTAAGATTATCAGTTCAAGCCTACTAAGAGAGACCCCAGAGCAGAGCAGACTGTCGAGCAAACCAAGGAATGAGAACCTTGAAAGCAAGCGCCAGAGTATAAGCAAGACACACACAGCCTGCATGGATGGATCAAGATCAAGGATAGTTAATGGAATGAATGGGAATGAAAGAGAATAAAACAGGTATGAATGATGAATGAAAGATTTGTGGGTAGTATTTAAATAGTGTACATGAATTTAACTTAGGTTAGTAGTTCATTAGAATTATTTTAGTATACATGTAATAACAGAATTAGTAGTTCAAAAGTTAAAAGAAAAGAAAAAAAAAATTCTCTTCCCAGGAACAGCACAAAAGAATTAAATCAAGATTTAGTAATAGATCATATAGAAATATTTTTCCACAGAATGATTTCGATATTCAATTTGAAATGATTTAGCACAGGGACATGGTAAATTGGTCCACGACACCCAAGATTATAAACTGCTATAATTATACTGATGCTGACTAGACTGATGGTAAAGAAAGAGTGCATACATCAAAGCACAAGCATAGTAGAGGAGTTGAACTCATCTGTGTCCATCTAAAGGGGGAAAGGTGTCTGAGATTCCTTGGGGTTAACTACCCTGTTAAAGGTGTTATAGACTTGGAGGAAACTCTAAGATCTATGAAAAATATATCTCAACTATCATTGTTTTCATGTTGGATTCCTTGGAGTTGGGTAATTACTCTGTGAAAGGTGAGACTTTGGTCTAAGAAAAAATATCCCAACATGCATTTTTTTTTCTGTGGTAGATTCCTTGGGGTTGGGTAATTACCCTGTAAAAGGTGTTATAGGGGCTTTTGGGAAACCAGAAGCACTATGATAAATATATCTTACCACTGTCATATCGGCTAAGAGTCCTTGGGGTTTAACACCCTGTGAAAGGTGATGTAGAAATATTGGTTCAATCTAATTTTCTATGTAGTGAATATCTCAAAGCTGATCATCATCATCACTATCATCATTTCACTTTGAACCCGATAGAGTAGATATAGTGACTAGACAATTCTACAGATGCAATAGGTGTAAAGATGGTTTAAACTCTTCACCAGGTCAGTACTAGGAAAAGCATGCAGTAAATATTGAAGGCAGTTTTAAAGGGCAGTAATTGAGGATAATCAGGAACCATAATTCCTAGCAGTAATACATTTAAATTGAGTAATTATTCCTGTAGTAAATATCTCAAAGAAGACCATTATTATCACCATCATCACAATGATCATTTCACTTGAACCTGATAGAATAGATATAGTGACAAAGCTATACTACAGATGCAATAGGTGCAAAGATGAGATACCCTTCACCAGATCAGTACTTTAAAAAGCATACAGTAAAAATTTAAAACCAAGGGCGGTAACTGAGGGTAATTAGCAATGGTAATCCCTAGTAGGGTAGTTAGATTTATGTTCCATTGATTCATCTATCAGTAAAAGGGAAAATGATACTTGATGTTCCATAAAGTATCATTTTGTTAAGAAGGGTGGGGGGAGTATGTGATGAGGTGCTGTGCATGGTCCTCACGATTACATGGTGGCAAGCAGAAAGTCCGTGCAACAAGGGACAGCACGAGATACTTGTGCCTAGTCGAGGAAGCGAGGGAAAGCCCGAGCTAGCCTCGTGGTCAGTGGATCATCAGAAGTCAGAGAAGACGGTTGTAGTATTTGAGGATGTGGTCTTTATGTCGGGCAAATGGTTAATGTTCGAATATGTCGCGAGTGATAGAAGTGCGAATAATGTTTGAATATGTGAAATAAATGGACTAGAATAAACTGATAGAATGTACAAAGGAGCCGAGTGGCATTTGTGTTGTCAACCCTAGACGTTAAAGTAGTGCAAGTTTTGTAGCAGTAACATCCAGAGAGTGAGCCGTGGCGAAAGCCAATATGTAGTGAGTCAAGGTTCATTTCTAGTCAAGCCAAGGTTTATTACAAGTGAAGCATCACTTCATTTCAAGTTAAACCACTACTCATTACAAGTGTGTGTCTCATAAACAAGTCACTGTAGTCAAGTCGGAAAAGTGACATTTATGGGGACCAACGAAGACATCCAATTGGACCCAACCGGAAGTTTCTATTCTTGTTTAGCCCACAGTGGGGCCTCAGAACCCACACAGAAAGGAAGCCAAGTGATTGTCATTGTTGATTGCACCAGCATTATTTTGTGAACACCTTTGAATGTTGATGAGCGGCTGTCCCTCATGTGGGAGACTGTGTTGTGTGGTGACAGCGCTAGCCCTGTGGCCTTAAAACTTCAGGCTTAACGACCACCCCTCAAACACCGCAAAAGTGGTAAATTCAGGCAGTAAATGGCAGTTTGTTTTTCGTTTTTGTTTTTTAATTTGAATGTTGACCAATTTATTCCTTTCTGTGAATCATTCTTTACATGTTTTCTATTTTACAGGGTCAGTGTATGGTGGAATTCAGCTGTTTAGCAGTCCATTAGTTGTAAGTTATTATAACATCTATAAATAGAAAGTAAACTGAAATAAAGAACCCTTTTCTCACTTTCGGCACATCCAGCATATAATTCTAGACCTTATTTTTATAGCAATCAGCAGTGGACAGGTTATGTGGTCAGCATTAAGTTGGCTGCCTATACTTTCCAGGATATTACCTGATACTCATTTCAGGACAAATTAAAAATTGATGCAGATTTGAACCCCCTCCCCCCCAACCATCGGGCCAGCAGGTGAGCTTCTAGCTGCTGTGCTACCACAGTTCCCTAATATCTTTGAGTAATTTGACAATTTGTTAAAATATTAAAATCTGACATTATAAATGTTTTCAAAAGTGAGAGGGTTAACTTCACTATACTGGGTTTATCTCACATCTGGCTGTTTCTTTTTTGCAAAGCCGCCACTTGTCTGCCAAGAGTGCTGTGTACAGCCACAAAATCTAGCTTCAGCAACAAACCTCCAGAGATCTCCAAACCTTCTGCATTTGTCTTCTTTGCATTCACTGGCTGTAAACTCCGGTGGAAAGTTTTGGTTGTTCTAGACTTATAGTCTGTTCCAGAACTTGAGTGCTGCGTGCAGCACAGATCTAGCTATTTGTGTGCAGACTGTTGGTTCCTTGCCTCTCAGGCAAATTATCTCCAACTGTGAAGGAACCTCCTAATTAATCAACTCTTACTTGTTAGGAGGCAATTGGGTTATTCTTGTTTTCTCCATAATGAGGCCCTAGACGCCAGATGGGAAAGACTGGCATTCTATGTTCAGTTTTTTTATTATCTTACCCCAGATGACATCACAGGACAGTCCAGCATTTTAGAGGGCGGTAAGACTGGGTTTCCCGGCTTTCTGATGCTTTTAACCACTCCAAAACATCTAGAACTGGCCCTAACCCCAACCCACCTAAGTCCCACGAGAGAGTGCAGCCTAGGTCCCACAACTGCATGCAGCCTAGGTCCCACGACTGCATGCAACCTATCTACTACCCCCTGAAATATTAGACTGTCCCATGACTTGGTAATTTCCCCTACTTGGGGGTAGGATATTAATAAAGCACCCTATGTTCAAATGATGGAGTCTTCTTCTTCTTCATTCCTTAAAAGGAATGGAAGTTGTTGGCCTAAAAACACTTGGAGACATACTCAGCAAGAGATCGAACCATTTATGGCCATGTCGGATGTGCGATAAGATGATATGTAAAAAAACAGTAAAAAATAAACAGGAATTCGGCACGCTCTTTTGTGGTTTAAATTTAAGCTGTGATATCTGCGCATTTGGACCCAGTAAATCCCATTTTTGTATATCACTAAAAAGCCACCCTTTTATGACATTCTTGTTAAGGGGTGGTGGGTATTAATTGTATTCTCTCCAAAATGTAGCCCTGGAGCCCACGTGCGGAATGGAATTTGAAACCAGGTGTGCAGTATTCACAGTAAAGGCTAATGGGTTCACCTGTTTGTCACTGAGATCCTCTGTTAAAACACAGGAGGGGTGTCAGTGTGATGGTCGACTTTAAAGTTTTACCAACTATGTGATCATTGATTTAGGTCCATATTTGTTATATTATTACACTTTTATTTTCTTTCTTTCTTTCAGGGAAGGTGGAGTGACAGAGTAGGGAGACAGTTCAGCTTGTTTCTTTGTTTATTGCTGTCAGGATGTGGCTACTCTATACTTGGACTTTACTCGTCTTTGGTTGTATTGTTTGTTGGACGTTTCGTTTTAGGTATATTTGGTTGCTAAACATTTTGCTTATAAATATTCTATCTTGGGTTTGTTTAGTTAATCAACCTTGTCTTCATTATACAAATATGATGTCCTGTGTATGTTTAGGAGGAAAACAGAATGTGCAAAACTGGCATATTTTATCAAATTAAGACGATGGAGATGGCTTGGACATGTTTGGAGATGGCTTGTGACACTCTGGCAAAAACAGCTCTCCGGTGGGCAGCAGATGGAAAAAGGAGACATGTACGACCTAAGGAAACCTGGAGAAGGACGATAGAGCGGGAAATGAAGGAATGTAAACTGTCATGGGATAGCATGGGCAGAAAAGCAGCTGACCGGCAGCAATGAAAATCGCTTGTGAATGCCTTATGTGTCAACAGCGATATGAAGAGGATATAGATATATAATATAGATGTTAAATTGCTCAACTTTGTCATTATGAAACTATTCTGTCATATGTATGTTTAGTTTCTTATCACTGTCATTGTAGAACTATTCTGTCATAGGTATGTTTATTGCTAAAATCTGTCATTATAGAACTACAGTATTCTGTCATAGGTATGTTTAGCTTCTTAACTTTGTCTTTATTGAACCATTCTATCATATGTATGTTAATTGCTGAAATTATAGGTATAAGCATATCATAGGTAAGTTTAGTTGCTCAGATTTTTCATTAAAGAACTATTCTGTCATAGGTGTGTTTAGTTGCTCAACTTTGTCATTGTTTAACTATTCTGTCATAGGTATGTTTAGTAGCTCAACTTGATCATTATATAAATATTCTGTCGTAGGTATGTTTGGTTGCTGACCATTGTCATTTCTATTGGTTTGGTTTGAACAAGGAATCAACATTATGGCACAAGGGTAGCAACCCATAAGTGCTCCGTTCTACTTCTAACTCAAGTATGAGTCCGAAGTATCTCAGCGCAGTGCATGGGCTCTGTAGCACCAGCGAGGATCCTGAAATTCTTTGGGTAGATTGTTAACTCCAGATTTTTGCCCAGGCAGCGCCATTAGGCTACTCTTTTCACTTTCCAGCTGCGAAGGGATTTGTTTTTTTTTTTTACGTGCGCAGCAATACACACAGGTATCCGATCTTACTACCCATAGACCAGGGGAAATTACTAGAAGTCCACGTGAAAAAATCCCAGCCTTTACCGGGCCTGAACCTGGGACCTCCAGCACTTGAGGCGGATGCCATTCCTTGAGACCACTCAGCCCATCCACAATCCTTCTTATTATTCTTCATTATAAAAATATTATGTGCTTGTTTGTTTAGTTGCTCAAGATAACTATTATAATAAATATTCTTCTTCTTTGCTCACCCTCAAGGGTTGGTTGGCATGTTACATTGTGGTTTACATCTAAGCTGCAGTATCTGTAAATTATTTAACGAACTGGTTGACTGGTTTTAGTCCTAGCCTTCATCTAATGTTTTTTTAATTTTTACTCTTGTCTGTTCTTGCACTCTAGCAGTTCTTCTGGAAAAACTCCTGGCATACACTAGCCACAGTATGGATATTGTAATAAAACCAAACACACTTCACAGCCTCTGCATGGTCCAGGGGAACAACTGTGGCTGAAAATTGCTTTTCTTTTTCTTGTTTGCGTTCACCAGCTGTAAACTCTGGCGGAAAGTTCTGGTTGTTCATCCACTTCTGGACTGCAGTCCTATTCCAGAACCTGAGTGTTGCATGTGCATCCGTTTTACAGATCAGTCTCATTTGTATGCAGTCTGCTGGTTCCTTGCCTTTCAGGCAGATGGATCAGATTCTGAAGAAAGCTCCCAATTAGTCGACTCCTATGACATGCTTTTGGGTAGGCAGTGGTCTTTTCTTGTTTTTCCTACAACAGGGCCCTGGAATCCACACAGGGAGAAAATTGCCTTTCAAAAGTTCTTTTGGCAGATCCTGTGCCCCCCCCCCCCCCCCCCCCACTTTTATTTGTACCAGCTGTCTTTTACTGCTCTCTCAACCTATCAGTACATTATGAGAAGAGAAAATGTGCTCATGTGAAAACTGGAGAGAATCTTTAAAAGAGAGGTATAAGAAGGAAAAAGGAGAAGATTCTTGGTACCCTTTTGTCAAGTGCAGAAAGATGTCAGTACCCAAATTGAAACAGGCAGGTGGAGACTGCACGATGTGAAGAGCACGATTGCTTATAGTAGATGGCAAAACACTGAATGATGATACACAATGTTGTTGTACTTACTTAATTGTCTTTGCTTCATCCGCAGGTTGTTTCAAACATAGTCAGACCATTTCTAAAGCATTCCTTGCTGATATTGGAGCAGACCATGAACGTTCAGCTTTGCTGGGAAACTTTAATTCCTTTTCAAACATAGGTTTTGTTGTGGGCCCCATCATTGGCGGGCATCTGGCGGAAATTAGCTTTAGCCTCGCCGCATTTGCAGCTGGGATTGTCTTCATAGGAAATGCAGGTAAGATTGTGTTACAAATGTATGTTACAGTTAAAAACAGTTGTTTTCCTGTTGTAAATTTCAAAATTTGTAAGTACAGGACTCTTTTTATGCCTTTGGCTTGTAGTAAAAGTAAACAGCAAAGGTCTCTTTACATGGCAGTGGTGCATTGGACATAGGAAGCTAAACATTATTTTATAGGCCAGTCAGCCCTCGATGGGTTATGTGGTCAGCATCAGGCTGGCCACCTTTACTTCCCAGGACTTTACCTGGTCCTCCTGTAATTTAGGTAAATATGTATATACAGTACAGAAGAAAATGTTGTAGTTAATTTAAACCAATGGTTTTAAACTTTTTTTTTATGTGGCACTCCTTCCTCCTCCTTTTTTTTTTTTAAATTTATGACTTCTTTGCTCCGCTCTCTCCCTCTTTCCAACTTAAAAAAATGTGATTAAAAAGAGGAGGCAGATGTACAAACCGTTAATGAAGAAAAACAAATGTCCTTGATTCTTTTGTTTTATAAATATATTAATGTTTTATTTATAACTAGACTTTTAAAAAAAGACACAATAACAGGTTATTATGAGTACAATGCACTCAAAAAAAAACGCTCCATGTGCTCCCCCCCCCCCCCCCCCCCCCCCCCACCTTTTTTTAAACTGTGGTCACATCAAGAAACATGACACCCTTGTATACCTGTACTGGAGTGAACGGTTGAAAACCGGTTGATAGTGGTGCAACTGGGAAGATAACATCAGTATTTAAAAAAACTTTCTATGACAACAATCTATAGAAGTACCTTGAGATGGCTGCTGCATCGGAGAACTGAGCACATATCAAAACGCCCAATGTACATTGACGTCAACTGTGATAATATAACTTCAGTATACGAAAGGTCAGCAGTCTCTGAGAGAGAGAGAGTACAGCCAGTGGGAGACAGGAATTTATGGTAAAAATCCTTTAAAGAAAAAATGTAAAACACAGGTCACATAAATTTGTATTTTATTGTTCATCTACACTGCAAACTTTTTTCAGAGTATTTAAATTCATATGCAGGTAAAACACAGAGTGAAGCATTATATGGAATACATTCCCTGGCACGTTGAAAAAATATTTTGGGTGACTCATGGCTTATGGCAAAATTTTACATCGAATAGGCTTTCAAAAAAGACATTTGGGTCATAAGGAGCGTTCCCCTTCCCCTCATTTTTTTCTTTCTCCAAAATTGTTGTTTACTTACGGTATTCATATCCTGGCATATCAAACACAGTGCAGGCGCACATACCAATAAAATTTAGCTACGCTTTTTGAAAACAGTTCACTCCAGACGTAGCCATATTTCTGCATTTACGGGGACTAGGCAGAACCAGAAGTGACTAGTTCTGAAGCTTTTCAGGGTGGGATGGTGAAGAAATGATTTTCTATTTTTAAAATTTTCTGACAGTGTTGATCTGGTTCACTGCCGGCTATGATATATCCCTGGAGGCAGAGGTATATCACCCAGAAATAGCCCTGAAGAAAGATGACAACATAATACAAAAGAAACCGGTCCATGATGACGTCAGCTTTAGCTTCAGTCACCTGGTGCCATTGTTCAGAGACTTTGACTGGGCTGAGCTCTGGGATTTGTTTCTTGTCAAGTTCTTCGCAGGTTTGTTATTGATTATTTATTTTGATAGTCGTTGATCAGAAATTACCAAAGCAAATTTCATAAGAACGATTTTTACCAACATTCGCCCAGTGTCAGATATGGGTTTTTATTAAAACAAAGGGGCAGAAAATCATCATGAAAAAGGTGAGATGCCTTAGCAAAGCTTCTGGAGTAATAAAGAGAGATAAAAAAAAACAGAGAAATTAGATGAAGACTAAAACTGAATATAATCCTGTTGAACAGCAGAGTAAATGGTTTGTCCACCTGACAAGATAGTCTCGCAGAGAGCACGGGGAAGAAATCTAATGAGCAAAGTGGTAGGGAAAGACCACACAAAAGGTTAAGTACAGTATCAATCACAAGAACAGGACACTACAGGCTCAACTGCCACATGCATAAAATAAAGATAGTACAGTCCCCCACAGTGTGCCTGTCAAACAGGACCACAAACACCTGAGCACATCCTGCAGACCTGCCCACTCTACCTGCAACTTTAAAAAGACACCTGGCCTCAAGAGCAAAGTGTGCAGACCAAGCTATGGGGAACCATGAAGGACCTGCTACTGACATGTGAGTTCATAGAAGCAACCCACCTGATGGTCTGATCTGAGCATATGAAAACAAATGCAAAGAATAAGAAGAAGCACAAGAAATTAAGACTGGCTTAAATCGTGCATTGGAAAGAGCACACAGAACATCCGGATACCCTCCCCCAGCTGGCCGCATTAACTCTTTTGGTACCAAGGAGTATATGAAGCCTAACTTTATAACTAATTTAACTTACTTCTGGTATCAGAGGAGCCTAAAGTCTTCTAAAGAATTGCCGATATTGACTCCTGAGAGCAGGGTAAAACTATGCACAGTATCCCACTTATATATTCATCATCATCATCATGTGCCCTGCCAGCAGGCATAGGCACTCATGTGTCTCCACAGATCACGATCCCTGGTTGCCTGGAACAGCTCTCTTAATGATATCACTCCATTCCATCGTTTCAGTCCATCCAGCATCATCTCTCTTGGTCTGCCTCTACCCCTTTTTCCACTGATCTTTCCAGTTGTCACGATGTTCTCCAATGACTATCTTCTCATTATGTGGCCCAAAAAAAACAGTGTTTGTCTCTTTCTTTTGTTGTATATAGAGATCTACTTTCATTAGCTTCTTTCAAGCAGTCGTTGTTAGTTACTCTGGCTGTCCAAGGTATTTGTAACATTTGTTTCAGAAACCACATCTCTAAATTCTTACTAATTTGTTCACTGACATTCCAAGATTCGCTTCCATACAGCAGAACAGGTTCTATGTAATTTGTATATTAGACACACAATTTTAACTGATTTTTAACAGATAACGTTTTGTTCATTTTTACCAGCTACAGTGTTGTTCATATTATATACAAATCCTTAAATATACCCATTGCTCATTCTTTCTCCCTCAGGATTTTCAGTGATAATATTCCGTGGCAACTTCACAATGGTTTTGAAGGAGAAATTTGAAGCAGGCCCTAAAGCCATCGGCTACATAACTTCATACAGTGGAGCAGTGGCTACCTTGTCTGGTTTTCTTGTAGGCAAAGTCACGGAAAGGTGAGTAGTTGCTACTTCTCTTCCTGATCACCTCATCACATTTCTTTTCAACAAAATTCAGTAGATTATCTGGAGCCAAACTGTTATAGTTTGTTCACCAGGATATGTAAGGTAACGAATGAGAGGACCAACTGGCAAGCAGTGCACAACACGTGCGGGGAGAGGTATGGACAGAGCAGTTATCATCAGTGCTTTACGGACTAGGTGGCTGGATAATGATGAATCTCTGACACCAACTCTTATTTATAACATAGGAATAAAACATGGTGGAGCGCGTCTATGGCTAGTAGACTTTAATTGTTGGGGTATATTGAAAGAATGTCAGGGGACAGAGAAGTATAAACTGTATACACAAGGGAGATGAATGGTCTTAGACCACAAGGCAGACCAAGAAGACGATGGAGAGATAATGTTCAGACAGAACTGCAAACACTTGGTGTTACCAACTGGAAAGAAAAGGCCAACCAGAGAGATGAACGGAGGTGGGTTATATTTGCAGCAATTAACCTCAAAGGCTCGGATTGCTGAAGAAGGAGAAGAAGATGCACATTTATGCCACCTTCGAGACCAAGATAGAAAACATTATAACCAACTGCTCCTGGGAACAATCACACGAGGTACCTTTGAGTGGCTGCTGCATAGGAGGACTGAGCATGCATGGGGTTGTGCAGTGTGCAGTGATTTCAGTTGTGATAGCATAACTGGTTTTTAAAATCCTGCCACTAGAGATACCCAGTCCACTGACATGGTAGACTCCTTCTGTGTTTACCCTTAAAAGGGTGGTTGACACATTGTGTTGTGGTTTACAGCTAGGCTGTGATATATATACATTACATCCCAGTACATCCGGTTTTAGAAAATCCCTAATAAGTCTTCTTTAAGGACAAGCCTGTTACGTGGGGCAGTGGGTCTGTAGTTTTCTCCCTTACAAATAGAGCTCCAGAACCAACACGACAAACTTGGCAGACCAGCACATTGACCACTATGCCATAGCACGTCGTATCGTCGTGTAGCAAAGCGTTGCTGTCATCACGGTCTGCCTGAAAGAAACTCAGTCCCGGTTTTCTGTCGCTTTTAACTACCCCAAAACATCTAGAACTCAGCCTAAACCCAAACCCACCTACGTGCCAAGAGAGAGTGCAGCCACGGTCCCACGACTGAGCAGCCTTGGTCACAGGACTGCATGCAGCCTATCTGCCACCCCCTTAAATATTTGGCTGTTTGTTTGGGGGGAGATATTGGGATAGAACCAAAGTTACTATAGTGGCTGGAATATTTAACAAGCAAATAATTACAGTATTTCCATTATTGAACAAACAGATTAGTTTTATTAATTTATTGTTTTTAAACTGTCCATTAAGTTTTGTTATCGTCTTTATAAATAAGTTCTAATATTTTGTTTATTTCACAACAAACTAGTTGTACAATCTCTCTGATGTAATTAAGAAATTAATAAATAATTGGTTAACTCTTTGAGTCCCAGGGAACGCATTATATGTTCACATGTTCCTACCTAGAAGCCCAATGAACGCATGATGCGCTGATTTTATGACTCTCTTTACTAATCCATGGGCCTGTGATGCTAAACCCCCTGGGACTCAAAGAGTTAAATATCCTTTATTTAGTGAACACATAAGTTATGATGTCTCCTGTTTTTGAACAAATAAATGTAATATCTCCTATTTATCTATGATTTTCGAAAGGTTTCCTTTATTTAACTAATAAATAAGTTGTTAAATATCCTTCAACAAACAAATAAGTTTAATATCTCCTAATTTAACTAGCAGCTTGCAGTGTCTCAATTTTTTTTTCTTTACAAACTCCCTCTTTGAATTCCAAGGCCCCATTTTATTAGGAAGAAAAAAAATATAGATCTCCAACCCCCTTCCTCTCCCACTTTTTCACCCAAACAAGCATGTCTTAAAATTATACTTTTTAGGGATACTTCCTTTAAGGTTGGAGTGTATATGCCTGAGAGGCTAGGAACCAACAGCTGCTCACAAATATGCCAAATCTGTAAAGGGGATGTGCATGCAGAACTCAAGTTCTGGAACGAGATCGATGGCCAGAAGTGAATGAACCACCAGAACTTTCCACCTTAGTTTACAACCCGTGAATGCAAAGAAGAAACAGATTTTTAAATTTAACAAACAAATATGTTGTAATAAATCCTCAGAGAAGAACATGGAATGACAGCATCATGAAATGGACAGGACTAAGTTATCATACACTTATTCATCAAGCAGAAGAAGAGAAAGATGGTGGGTTTTATGTGCTAGTGCTTTCATCAATACACCTCCACGATCCTAATGGGTCACGGGTTTTGTTATGTATGTAATATCTACTCTATTCAATATTACTAATTCATTTAATCTTTTCCTTTTTTTTTCAGGTACAACAGTACAGCCCAGCTGCTCCTTCATGTAACCATTCTTCAAGTGGTCAGCTTACTGTGCTTAACTCTCTCCACATCTATATACCTGATATTTGTCTTTCTCACTCCCCTAAGCATCGTGACCTCCGTCTCAAGGGTAGCTGGCGCCACCTTGACAATAAGTCGAAGCGGGGATGCAAACATAGGCTCTATCATGGGTCTCAGCCAGAGTGTGATGGCTGTAGCTAGAATGTCTGCGCCATTTTTTGCAGGCATAGCTCAGGAGTACAGTATAGACGGTGCCGCGTTTATTAGTGTCATATCTGCAGCTATTAGCGTTATTATTATGTTAGTACGTCCACAAGACCCAAAGGTCAGGCACAAATTACTAGCAGACTTTCAAGGTGTTCTACATCAACAATGAATTATAGAAATAATGCGATATTTTATTTCTTTTACATTTATGAACAGAAAACTTTCATACTGACTTCCTGGATACCACAAAATAAATTTAAGGGTTCCATGTTATCATTTACCACACAAAAATAAACCTCAGTTTTATGATTTTGAAATTCTAATACAGTGAAAACCTGATAATGAGAACTCACCGGGGACTCGAGAAATGGTTCTTCTTATCAGAAATTTATCTCATCTGGATAAGAATTTGAGCAAGAAAAATTGCGGGGGATAAACAAATTGTTCCTTGCAACTGTTATAAAGACAATACTTTCTTCTGTGTGACTATTAAAAAGTATGGGCTACATTACAGACCTTTAAAAATCAAAGGTTGCCGCAGGTCTTAGCTAATTGGGAATCAGGGTTTTAGACCATCCTGTATCATTTCTTTTAGTTTGTCTTTCCAGCCCTCACTTTGTTCTTCACTGCCTCTTTTCACATTTCTTCTTAAAGTCTAAGCCGTGTGGCGTTGGTAGTTATGTCTATCCCCAACCTTCTGTCTCATGTACTTTCAGTCAACTCTGACACACATGATTCTCCATGCCATTATGTCACACTGTCCAGCATTTTTTCTCTCAGTCTTCCTCTGCCTCTCCTCCCCTTTAACTTTCCTGTCATCACGATGTACTCCAGTTTTCTCCTTCTCATCACATCACATGAACAAAAATCAGTGACTCCTTTATTAATATTATATTTTTTAACCGGTTTTCAATTTTTTTTTTTTTAGGTAGCTCACCCCCCCCCCCCCCCCCCCCCCTTTTTTTTTTTAATTAAATGGCAAGAGTCTACTTTTTTCCCCGACTTAATCTGTAATTAAATGCATTTATTACATTTATTATCCTACTAATTATTTTAACTATAGATGTACATTCTGCTCATGAAAACAAAAATGTCCTTAGCGTTTTTGATTTATAAATAGTTTTTTAAAAATATTTTATTTTAAATTGAACTGAGAAAAAATATTGGCACAACAGATGATTACAAGTATAGATGCACTGAAGAGCGGTTGGCCGAACAGTTGGAACACTGGGCTATCAAGTGGAAGACTAGGGTTCGAATCCTCGGTAAGACTGGGGATTTTTTTCTGTCGGGGGCGAAATAAAATCATCTGCACAGTCGTGGCGACAGCACTAGCCATGCGGCCCTAAATCCTCAGGCTCAAAGACCCCCCTGGCTACACCACAAAAGTGGTAATAAAAGCAGTTTTTGGCATTTTTTTTTTTTATATAGATGCACTCAGTTTCAAAGTTGCTTGATGCCCTCCGGAATACTTTCTCCTCCCCCCCCCCTTTTTTTTTTTCACATTGCATAGTTTATTGTTTGACACTTGTTTTACTGAAATGGGAACCAATGTGACAGAAATAATGAGAACATCCAAGAAAAGACAAAAGCACTGAGAGAGGCCAAAGGCACAGGACTGGATTCTATCAACGATATTAAAAAAATTTCACAGGATAAAATGGGATAGAGGACTTGCTACAAACTTGGTGTGAGAGGTTAAAGGGCACACAGCAAAATGGTGATGCCATGAAACCTTGTTGACGTGAACTAGCTTATGAACAACAGTCATTTAACATGAACAAAATATTGGTCATAGCAGGGATGTGTTATTGTTACTCCCCGCTAGGCACACGTTATTTTTAATGCAAAGTCTTGATTTTCCTATACTTTCTAATTGTGTTAACAGATTTTACTGTATTTTGATGGAATTGATCAAGTGTATACTTTATAATTACATATAATGTTTACTTTTGCTGTTTAGAAATGTTGTTACATGCTGTCCAAGGTATTCACAACATTCATATCCCAAACCACATCATCGCTGCCTCTAAACTCTGTCTAAGTTGTTAATTGGCATTCCATGGGTAGGATGGGAGCTGCGTGGTCTCGTGTTCAAACCCCAGTGAAGGGTGGGTTTTTTTTCACATGGACTTCTAGTAATTTCCCGTAGTCTCTGAGTTGTAAGATCGGAGGCCTGTGTGTATTGTTGAGCACGTTAAACAGTTTCCTTCGGCAGTTGGAAATGGAAAAAGAGTAGCCTAACAGCGATGCCCTGGCAAAATTTGGAGTTAAAAATCTACCCAAAATATTTCACAATCCTCGTCGGTGCTAAGGAGTTTGTGCACTGCGCTGAGATTCTTCGGATTCAGACTTGAGTTAGAAGTAGAACGGAGCACTTACGGGTTACTACCCTTGTGCCATGATGTTGATCCGTTGTATAAACCTAAATCTAATCCATAAGGGAGATAGTAACTGTTGAAAACCATCATAAAAACCTTTCTCTGGTTTTTTTTTTTTTTTTTTTATGGTGTAGGGCACTCAAAAATTAAAATAATGTGTCTATTAAGGCAAGACCATATTTGCCTCTTCTTCTGTTCATACAGTTTTGTCTTTACTGGGGTTTGAACTGGCCAGATTGCTTCTCTGTTAGCAGAAGACACAATAAGACAAGTATGCATGCTGGAGAACACTTCGCGAGGAGAGGAGTGTGTCAGAGTACCATAGAAAAAGTCTGACCTGTATAGGGTTATGATCACTTTGGGAAGAGAGTGGTGATGGGGTGCTACGAAGATGGAAGGCCGACAGTTGATTCGCAACAATTCATGCCCCAGTGATCTGATAATCTATACAGATGGTTGGGTGTTAAGTGAAAAGAGATGTGGCTGGGGTTTCGTAGCGAAAGCCAATGGAAAATCTGTAGTGCAAGACAGCCTAGCATACGACATCACAACATTTAGTGTGAGAATGGAGGTGGAGGGGGTAACTTTGCTGCGATGTCAATTCTTGTCTCAACTCAGCATACATTTTACAGTGTGCGGTGACACTGCCATTATTTACAATGGGGGAAACAAATGAAACTAAAAGAAAAGTAAAGGACTCTTCCACGCCAGTCAGGCGTATCGGGTATATAGAGCTATATCTATATTTTTTAGACCAAACGGCACTTGGTGGGTGATGTGGTCAGCATCCCGCTGGCCACCTTTACTTCCCAGGAATGTACCTGTTACTCAAGGCTGGGTCGACCTGGGAGCTAATGTCATTTTTGCAAAAAAAACACGGCCCCTGTCAGGAACTGAACCCACGACCTTCTGATCCGCAGCCGAGCCTCTAGTCGCTAGACCACAGCGGCTCCGGAACAAATGCAAGTGGTATATGTTTGATTTGTCTTGACGGCACAATCTTTAACTTGTTTTGTCCCAAGTGACTTACCATATCAATCAGTGTCTTTGTATACTAAGAAGTTAATGGTGTCTTGTTATACCTTTTAATTTGCCTCAGCATACTAAAGAAATCTGGCCAAGTGTTTTAACATGGGGAGTCGCCGTGGCCGAGCGGCTAGACGCTCGTCAAGGATCGGAAGGTCGTGGGTTCAATCCCTGGCGGAGCCAGACTTTTTTCAAAAATGACCTTGACTCCCAGGTCGACCTAGCCTTGAGTGGGTCCCGGGTGCAGTCCCGGGAAGTAAAGGCGGCCGGCGTGATGCTGACCACATCACCCACATTGTGCCGATTGGTCTATAAAAATATAGGTCTAGCCCTATATGCCCTGATGGTGTGGAAGAGGGTCCTTTACTTTTTTTTTACTATTTTAACATGCTTCATAGTGTGTTTATATAACGTTTACACATGTTGGCTCTGTACAATAAAATATTCATTCTTTGTCATTGTATTTGTTTTCACGCGAGTACAGAAAGGGATAAGAAATCTATAATTTGTTTTTAAGAATGTTGATATAAAAGAAATAAAAATAGAAAAGGTAACTTGATGTATTTTTCTTTTTATTTGAAACATTGTGTGTAATGCTACCAATAGTTTTATTTAAGTAAATAGAAAGCCATTTTATTTATAGTAAAACATCAGTAAGTAAAGGACTTTTTTTATGCCCGTGGCATATGATGTTAGAACATACCAATTAGCATTCAGCCGGACATGTGGTTAAAATTACACTGGCTGCCTTTACCTCCAAGAAAACTACCTAGTACCTGGGTCAACCTGGGAGCCAAGGTCAGTTTTGGAGAGAGAGAAATCTGACTTTGTGAGGATTTGAACCTGAGGCCTTCGGGCCAGCAAGTGAGTTTCAGTCCACTTTGCTGCTGCTGTTCTTGATTTTCTATATACCATTAGATAATTGTTTTCCCCCTGTACACTGGGCTCGAGCCTGTGGACAGTAACATTGCTGAAACCGGTGGATGAAAAATGACCCAGCTAGGTTTGATCTTACTGTTTCCCATGTGGGTACCACAGCGCCAGTAGACCCTCCACCCTCCTAACAAGTCAGAGTGCATCTGCCTGTGAGGCAAGGAACCGACAGTCCACATACAAATGAGTCAGTTCTGTAAAAAGGGTATGCAGGCAAAATTCAAGTTCTGGATCAAGACCAAATTCCAGAAGTGGGGGAACAACCAGAACTTTTCGCTGGGGGTTTACAGCCGTTGAGCGTGAGGAAAGAAGAAGCCAGACTGTAAGTGTAAGATGAATCATCCTCTTCCCGGAGTCTCCGTGGCGAAGTGGTCAAACCGTTTGTCTCGCACTCAGAAGGTCACGGATTCATGGCTGCACCATTCGGTTCACAGGTGTAATTTTTTAGATCACAGTGGGAACTGCGGAGTTCGTGCTTTGTGCGCCGCTCTCGGCAGGCGGCTAGCCGTTCTGCGGAGAGGAAATCAAACCATATGAGATAAAACCCGGTGCGCTGAAGTCGACCCTCTTGACTTTAATCATAACTCGTGGCATCCGTTTATCCAGCCAGTACCTCTTGGGAATGGGAAGGGGTAGAATAGTGATGCAAGTAAGCACGCTGCCACAAAGAAATCTTTGGGAAAGGCTAAGCAGCTTCTTTATACTTTTCTAGGCAGTGGGATTTAAACCTTATCGAATGCTGAATTAAGAATCGACATCATAGTATTCTGAACACCCCTCATAAACGCTCCGTCGCCATCTTCAGCAGCAAACGGAGAGTTCCAATTCTGATGGCGCAAGCAGCTGTCTGATTGTATATCCGTCTCGCCCTTCCCTTGAGTGTTGAGCGTCCGGCAGATCTTATTTAAGTGTGCAAAATAAAAAAACAAATGTCTGTACTGCAGTGGATTCTAGGTTACTCTGGCGTGAAAGGCAATGGAATGGTGGACAAATTAGTCTAGAAGCGGCTGTGACATGATACAATTAAATAGTGATTTAACCCATAAGAGACTAAGACATTTATACAATCTAGTATCCCAAAATGTGGCTT
Organism: Candidula unifasciata; assembly: GCA_905116865.2. Classification (NCBI taxonomy): domain Eukaryota; kingdom Metazoa; phylum Mollusca; class Gastropoda; order Stylommatophora; family Geomitridae; genus Candidula; species Candidula unifasciata. The sequence goes on along the minus strand of CAJHNH020001018.1, from coordinate 357,724 downwards.
AAATCTCTCTCTCTCTCTCTCTCTCTCTCTCTCTCTCTCTCTCTCTCTCTCTCTCTCTCTCTCACTCTCTCTTTCTCTATGTTTTGTCTGCGGGTGTGTCTATGAGGCTGTATGAATGTATCTGTGTGTGTGGGTGTCTGTATGTCTGTCTGCGTGAGTGTATGTGTCAGCATGTGTCTGTCTGTCTGTGCATGTCTATGTGTGTTTCTCTGTGTGTATTGTGTGTGCCCCTTTGTTGTCTGTATGTGTCTGCATGTTAGAGTATATGTCTATGCGTGCTGAATATATGTGTCTGCGTGTGTATTTCTATGTGTTTGTATGTGTATGCATTTCTGCGTGTTTGTTTCTGTGGGTGTCAGTATGTGTTTGTCTGCCTGTTTGTCTGTATTTGTGTGTGTGTGTGTGTGTTTGACTGCGTGTGTGTCTATGTGGCTGTATGTATGTGTCTGCATGTTTGTCTGCGTATGTGTGGTGTGTTTGTCAGTGTGTGAGCACGAATGTAAATATGTGTGCTGTGTGTTTCCCTGTGTGTGTTTATATGTATGTGTCTCTGTGTGTGTCTGTATTTTTGTCTGAGTGTGTGTGTCTCTGTGGGAGTGTCCGTGTGTGCATGTGTGTGTCTCCATGCATGACTGTATTTATGACTGTATGTTTGTATGTGTGTATGCCTGTATTACGTATGTATGTATGTTTGTGTGTATGTATGCCTGTATGTATATGTGTGTGCATGTTTGTTTGTATGTATCTGTGTATGTATGTATGCCTGTATGTATGTATGTATGTAATGTATGCATGCATGTTTGTGTGTGTAAGTGAGTGGGTGAGCGCGTGTATGTGGGTGTATGTATGCACGCGCGGGTTTTTGCATGCACTTTACAGCTCATGCTTTTGTGTTCTTTTATAATATTCATAATATGCATAACATCATATGGTCATAACATGCTTTATTAGTAAAATACAACTGCTGTGCGAAAGATGGTTGACTGGAAGGGCCGAATGTAAGACAGGCCTGCGTGCCCAATTTGTGACCCTTTGAAAATAAAGTTCGTTCGTTCTCTCTCTCTCTCTCTCTCTCTCTATCTATCTATCTATCTATCTATCTATCTATCTATCTATCTATCTATCTATCTATCTATCTATCTATCTATCTATCTATCTATCACGCGCACACACTACACGCACACACACACACACACACACAATTCTCTCCTCAAAACTCGCGTAATCGCCTCTCTAGAGAGGGGCAGCGTATTATATTCAGACTAAGGACAGGGCACAAAAGACTTCCTCAACATATGTTCAAACTTGTCGGTGTAGGAAACAGGCAGACGTGTCCCTGCAGCGTGTCACCAGAAAGTGCTGAGCATGTGCTCCAACTAAAACTGTATGATGCCAGCAGGGACGCAATCTGGCCTTTTCCAACCACAATGAAGACAAAAGTACACGAGGAAATTTCGACAGCACGATAGCTTTCATAAAGTCTACCGCCTTTTCCGCCGTACGCAGACAGTGGGTTGCGTCATTGAAAAGCTCGACTGAGTTACTAGGGATACGGGTGTTGCTGGCAATGAAACAGCCGACAGATTAGCCGGCTCTGCCTTAGTTACAGAGGGCCAACCCATGGATCATGCCGACATTGTTAACTCCATTAGAGAGGTAGGACGTTCGGAGGATCTTGGGAGCAACACTTCCACACCTTTGCTAAGATTGCAAGTATTGGGAAGAAAAATTGGCACAGCCAGGCACGAGAAGCACACCGGACGCACGATAAGTCTTGTCAAATTTTCTAGGTATTGGAAGCTCAGCCCGCCTCTCCTTCCCCCTCTTCTCAGTAAGTTGTTAGTCCCCTATTAATTTAGTAATTTTCGGGCCAACGAGAAGGATTCAGTGTGTCTGAGCTCCGATGTACTGACTGACGTCTACGGGTGTAAGAGTCTTTCTATGTGCTCTGTCTAATGCCTGTGTAAGCTGATACTTCCTTTCTGTAATGCTGTTTTCTCCATTCCAGTTGGTATCAGAATATTGACGTCGCATGCCTAAACCTGTTCATCCCTCACCCCAGCCCCCCCCCCCCTTTCCTCCTTTCCCTCTTCCCCTTTCTAAAAATGGCTTACTGTCAGTACGCCTAATTTTGCTTTCGAACTTTTCCTGTCAGGACTCAGTTGTTTAAATTTGAATTCTTCCACTGGATGATTCAGTAACTGATTAACCACGTATTTCTTTGTTCTATACTGTTTCTTTTGTCTTATCTATGTGTTCTTGGCCTGTTGTTATCTAGACATATCAAACAGGGGGTGTCGACTCAAAGAAATCTTGGGGAAGGGGAGGGGCCTCAGCCCCCTTACAAATTTGTGCTCAAACGCCTAGGCCTTGTTAATGTACGTAATTATATATGCATACACGCACACACACACACACACACACACACACACACACATACACAGAGACAAATGGGACCCCGGAAATCACATGGGGATAATCAACATCGGTTTGTGTACCTTCTTGTTTTTAACATTTTCCTCTGCAATCAATGTTACTTGTTTATAATTTTACCAACTAATTCAATCACCTCCAAGAAATCATTACTTCGTTGAAATGTTATGGCGGGCACCCGACATTTTCTCTTCCCCTTCATGTGGCTAAGTTTTTAGCTCTCGGAAAACCAAAGATAAAGAACACCTGCATTGTATTTTCTGGAGTTGTCATTGTCATTTGTTACTTTTACCTCTAAGCCCCGTGGGGAGACAGAATTTACAATCCATCGCTCGATAGGTGACACTGGTTATTGTCATTTGGTGTGGATGTAGATTGTCTTTAAGATAATCAGTCCTTGTTCCCTTTGGGCGCCCTCTTGCTTTTACTTTGTAGCGCCCATATTGATAGATGTGTCAGCATGCTAACAAGATGATCGAAGCCTTTCAACTTTTATTCTCGTTAAAGCTGGTGCAAGGTAATCTCCCACAATCTGTCTGGTGGTATGACAAGTTAGATATTGTGGATGCCCTTTGGAAGCGAGTGAACAGTGCGGAGGCGCATATAGATCATTACGGTCTAAGGAAAATGGCGCTGCGAGGAGTTATCAGGGGATTTGGCCGACGCTCAGCACTCCGGGAAAGGATGAGTCGGTTATACAATCAGACGGTTACTGGTACCATCGGAAATGGAATTGTTCGCTTGTTGCTGAAGATGGGGACTGACCACATATGGGAGTTTCCCGAGTGCTGTGATGCCGATTCTTATTTCAACATTTATCTGGTGGTATCAGTCATCCCTGTCTTAAACTGTTGAGTTAACGGATTTCCTCGTGCATCTAATCTCATAGATATTTATTTCTCATATGTTGTCTTAGATTATTCCCAGAGGTATCGAATTATCCTCGTAGCTGCTCGGATTCCACAGCTGCACTACCCACGGTGCATTATAAAATAATCCGTGTCGGTTCTTCAATAATATCCCACCCAGATGACGTCACAGGACAGTCCAACATTTCCGAGGGTGGTATGACTGGGTTTCCCGGCTTTCTGCTGCTTTTAAGAACCCCATAACATATAGAACTGGCCCTAACCCCAACCCACCTATGTCCCACGAGAGAGTGCAGCCTAGGTCCCACAAATGCATGCAGGCTAGTTCCCGCGACTGCATGCAGCATATATACCACCCCCTGAAATATTAGACTGTCCCGTGACCTGTAGATTTACCCTTTTTGATTTTGTTTATGTGGATTCTAACCCATGACCTTCGAGCCATCACACAAGTGCACAGCCACTGGCCTGGCTTAGTTCTTCACTGCCATTGTCCTGTGGTGCCACTTTACGCACACTGGGCTCGCAGCCTATGGCTTCATTCCGTTATGTCATGTGCAAACACTACCATCCTATGGATGAAATCCAGTCTATAACCTTGGAACTTTCTCATCTGGGTCCGTTCATGCTTATTGATAAAATACAACTGCAGCGTGAAAGACGGGTGTTTGGAAGTGCCGAATGTAAGACGGGCCTGCGTGACTAATTTGTAACCCTTTGAAAATAAAGTTCGTTTGTTGGTTCTATGTTTTCTTCTGGGCGTCCTCGCTTCCTTTATTTCCCAGTTTGGTCACTCTGCTGGTTAACTTTTGGAATGTGTCTAACATAGAAACAACAACTTTGTTTTATAACTCTTGTTACCATCGATTGCTTAGACGTCTTTTTTTCCCCACCTCCTTTCAGTCCCAGGAGCTTTAGCATCAAAGGCCCAGGGGGTAGTAAATAGAGTCATAAAATCGGCGCATCATGCGTTTATTGTGCTTCTAGGTATAAACCTATGAACGTAAGACGCGTTCCGTGGGACTCAAAGAGTTAAATTCATCCTATTTTATGTTTAACAAGTATTTTGGATATTTGTTTTCGAATGCATTTAACTTTCGTTCCATGCTTTCAGTGGTTCCCAAACTTTCCTAGTTGTATGTATGTATGTAAGTTGTACCACGCCAGGACATCTTAAAAACACCCGGTGGCCCAAAGTGCCACCATATGGATGAGGATCACCCGTGGAGAGGTCCCAGAAACCCCGTTCAGCCGTTATGGCATATTTATGGTCCGGTTATATTTAGGGCCCCCGGCAAAAGCCACGGTGGGGCTTCCAATAATGAAAAATTGCATTCTACGTTGGGAAACTTTTATATTCTTGTGGGCTACAGTATCTGAGGATGTTGTTCGTCCACCTTTTGATGTTACCCTCCAACTCGTATCACTGTCTAGCTCTTGCCCGCCCACCTACATTTTTTCCTTCTGGTATGGTTTTTGTAAACCATAAAATGAAGAACATCTTGTGCAATATATCCTTGTCATTGAGAGTTAGAAAAAGAATTCTTGCTTGCTACATACATCCAGCTTTAACATATGGCTGTGAATCCTGGACAATCGGTAGGCAGGCCAAACAATTTCTGAAGGCCTCGGAAATGTGGTTTTACAGAAGAATGCTTAGAATACCTTGGACAGTCAAAAAGAGCAACCAAGAGGTTTTGAAAGAGGCGGGAGCCCGAAGACAACTTATCACAGACATCAGAAGGAGACAGTCTTCATTTTTCGGCCATGTTATGAGAAGAGTGAAAATAGAACATGGAAAGACCACTGGAAAGATCTGTGGAAGGAGAGATAGAGGAAGACAACGAGAGAAGATTCTTGACAGTCTTGTTGCATGATATGGAGGTGTGTCGGCACACGAACTGATACATGCTGCAGGAGATCGCAGATTATGGAGAGGCATGATCGCCCACGCCAGTCGGCAAGGCACCTGATGATGATGATGATGATGATGATGATGATGATGATGATGGTTTTTGTGAGCGTGTTATCTTTTGAGCTGCCGAAACATTGCGCTTTTCTCTTTTTCCTCCGGGTTATTTCAGTGTTATACTCTTTTCATTCCAAGCCTCTAAAGAACGTCTGTATACTTTTTATAATCAATCCTCTGTATAAATGAACATCAGTCTTAATAGTGCTCTTGACAGAGCTCATCAACGAACATTACATCTCTCCCCCCCCCCACCCCCCCCCCCCCCCCCCCCCCCCCCCCGCCTCCGGACACTTCGATGGAGTACAAGGTGGAAGAGAAGAAGAAGAAGAATCTCCAGTAATAGAATTTGTATTATACACTGTTTAATCTTTCCCTGGAGGTTCATAGCACAAAACGAACATTCATTTGACGGTACTGGAGGCGGCGTTCCATGCTGTTGAAAGTTCGTCTTAGTACGCCAGGTGTCACTACTTGGATGGTCGCACTGATGTTTGCTTTCAATGCCTCTTTGGTTTGCAATTTGTTTGTATTTCCAGCACTTGTTATGATATCACCTGACTTCCCTGAACGGAAGTAAGTCCTCTCCAAATTGTGTTGCCATACATTTATTAGTGTTCGAGTTAAAAACGAAAACGAAGCACCCAATACTATGCTTACGGCAACAACAACACACAAAAGAACCTGGCACATGATACCACAAAATCTAAGTCAAGAATGGAGATGGAGGCAGTCACTGAGGTTCCGCATGCTTCAGAACCAGCTGTATGCGCATGTCGGGATAAAGCATGCTATGAAAGATATGAGTGACAAGTGTCTGGTCAGAGGTCCCGGCTACTTAGCGTCCTTTGCGGTCTTTTTGCCGTGGTATGAAGGTGTTTTGGGAAAAGAATAGGCAGACACATTGACATGACACATACAATGGACACAGAGGAAGAAAAAGACCATGCAGATTATGGAGCGACGGCAAAAGCATAGCCTTAAGGAAACAATAACAACATTTACAATGCATCGGAAATAGCATGTAACAGATCCTTACATTACCGCCCGTTCCCCCCCCCCCCCCCCAATCACCCCACTTTTGTGCTTCTCTCACCTCCGGGTGGTGGAGGTGGCAAAACACGCAGATGAAGTAACCGGAGGGAAGTGTTGGAAAAGCTGATAAAGTTCTATATTGATGCGATACTGTCATTCAGCATAGATGCCTTCTGTTAAAGAACATTTTACGATTTCAGTCTGTAGCATCCATATTTTATTGCCAGGAATGTTTAATTGCTACTTGACATGTTCATATGTGTATGCGTGAGTTCCTTTCAAACTTCTGTTCCAGTCTGCTTACTTCGGTTAGTTTTTATATTGCTGATGTTATGTCATCATTACCCGGAACAGCAAGCAATGTTTGCTTATGTCTGGTACCAAATAATTATCTATACAGTTATGAGGGCCCCAAATAATCCGAGTCATGCAACAAGTAGTCCAGGGTTTGTGTCTACCAGCCCCGTGACCGCACATCTGCTAATGGCGTGTAGTTAGCATCAGTTGTGGGTAGGCTGAGCTGTGGTAGGTTGATAAAGTGTTCCTGAAATTGTGGATTAACAACAAGAGTGTTGAAGATGAGAACGAATGTGAAATATATTTTATATCTGAGTGGATTTTTGGTAAGTGGAATTGAACGGTTTTCAGTTGATATCAATAAAATCATAACACACATATGGTATGTTTAGATATGTGGTTATGGTTGTTATTCTTCGTTTGGTCAGAGGGGCTATTTGTAGAAAACGAGTGTTTAATCGTTTCCCCCTTTATTTCTGTGTGAGTGTTATCCCCTTTTTTTGCCCCTACTGCTGATGCTGTTTGTAGAGCCGAGTCAGAAATGGGCGCTAAGTCTGGTCACTGTAGTCGTGGAAGATTTTAAGCTTCTGGCAGAAGGTGACCGTTGCATTTTCCTTCATTTGTAGACTGAAAGGATATAGTTTTGTTGCCCAGCTACTGAGATGAGTGCATGGCAAGACACTGTGAGCAGTGGATTCCATTTAGAATGTCATTCGATTGTGACCAACGTGGTGTTGTGAACTGTAGATTCAGAATGTGATTAAAATGTGATCGCATGTTTAGCTGCTGATCTGTTTGTAACAGCTGCTTACGTCGATAATAAGCTGCATTTCTAATGTCGGATTGTTTGTATTATAACACTTCTGATGGCTTTTAATGCGTGTATAGGCTGGTGGACAAACTGAAACTGCAGTCTGTATCAATTTTGCCATTGGACATTCTGTGTTTTTCGCTGGCGCAGGAGCGGAGCAACTATGGGGTGACCCGTTTGCTATGAAGCTGAAACTATGATTACCAGATTGCATGAACCGAGTGTTGTTCTTTGTTTGGTCACTAATGCTATTTGTAGATACAAGCATTATACTTTGTTCTTTCTTTGATGATGTTTCTAGATACTAGCATTATTCTGTATTGTGTCTCTGGTGCTGTTTATAGATACGAGAGTTTTCTTCGTTTGATCACTAATGCTATTTCCAGAGACCAATTCAGTTCCTCGTTTGATCACTGATTCTGTATGTACAGTTGAATTCCTCGCCATGGCACTACCTGTGTTTGCAGAGACGAGTGCTTCTCCTCGTTTTGACCCTTATTCTGTCTGTACAGTTGAATTCCTCGCCATGGCACTACCTGTGTTTGCAGAGACGAGTGCTACTCCTCGTTTTGACTCTAATTCTGTCTTACTGAGTGTATTGCTTGCGTGCCTGGGTCATCAGTATTATCATCCCGTAGCACTACGTGTCGTTGGGTCACCAGTTTCTGTTGACTGTCTGATCAGCTCTCTCCACCTTTGGCGGTCAGTTGCAATAGACTTCATGGTTGCATGCCTGAGGCATGTTCAGTCAGTCAGGTTCTGAAACCAGGTCTTTCTTGGTCTACCTTTTCTCCTCTTTCCCTCTACCGGCTGCCCGGGTAGAAGTAAATTATCATGTCGTATTAAGAAATAAATGCATTTGAATATAAATGTTACAGACAGGTTCTAAGAAATTCTTGGGTAAAGAAAAGAACAAATGCATCCATACTTCAAGAGCTGAATATTGAAGAGGGTTGGCTAGTAAAGACAATAAAACAAAGAAAATTGAAATATTTTGGTCACTTGAAACGTCATGGAAGTCTAGAGAGAACAATAATGGAGGGGTATATGCCTGGGAAGAGAGGAAGAGGAAGGCCAAGGAGAAGATGGGTGCAGGATGTGGCAGATGATCTCCAGATGGGTGTATCAGACGCAGGACATCTTGCTCAGGATAGGAAGGTTTTCCGGAGGGTTGTTATGGCAGCGAGGTTCCGCGAGGGACATGCTACTGAATGAATGAATTAAGAAATTAAAAATGTCTTCAACAAGATGCGAAAGTTACTGACAGAGAGATAAATAACCCACTGAACATTACAATTGTCAAATGGTATGTATACGCAACTCTACTGCATGGTGCAGAAATGTAATCTATGAATAAACAACTAAAACATTTAATTTGAGTCTATGAAGATACTGATATACAGAAGATTGGGTCCTATTTCGTGAAAACAAAAAACAATAAAATGCACGGGTTCCTGATTTCTAAAACTTTTGGAAAGGAAAAGTTGGCTGATGACAAAAAAAGAAGAAAGCGACAACTGAGATATTTCAATAATATTTTTTGTTCGTTTGCATTCGCCAGCTGTTAACACTCCAGTGGAAAGTCCTTGTCGTTTATCCATCTCTGGATTTTAACTTGATTCCAGGAACTGCGCTTTGCGTGTGCATCCGTTTTTCAGATCTAACTTGTTTTTGTGTAGACTTCGTTCCTCGCTTCTCGGGCATATGTACTCCGCCTTCAAAGAAAACACCCCAAATGAGTCGACACCTACGACATGTTTGTTGGCGGCAGTAAGTATATCCTCCCTCCCTCCCCAAATGGGGCCCAAGAGGATCACGCGTGACGAGCCCATTAAAAGAAACAACACTCTTAAACCCCAGACTGGAGGGTAAAGCTAAAAGCAACAGAGCAAGATGTAGACGACGATGCAAGTGGAAGAACAACATCAAGAGATGGACAAACCGTGGTCTCAGAGAGTGTACTACCAAGACAAAAAACCAGGGTATATTGCATGGAGGGGTGGGGTGTCTACGTCTTGTTTAAGTGCTCAGTAATAATAATACGCTGAACGCAAATAAAAAATATATTTCAAATAACATTATTCTTATAAACAAAACTGTAAAAGGTAACCACACTGCATGGTGGGCAGAAGCAGCTAAAACATCTTACTATCTGGCAAAGGAAGGGGGGGGGGGGTCAAGGAGCTTAGCGCCCATTTTCCAGCGCCCCTGTGTGTGCCCAATTTGACATGTGTTTCTGATATTAAATTAATTTTCATTCTATTGAACCGACCAGAATTCGCATATATACACATGTGATGTAATGGATCACTGAACATCCAAGCCAAGTGTACTTGTATTGATACGGTGTGTAAAGGGTTACGGTGATACAATACCAGCTGTTGCCACTGGGTGTGAAAGTATTATCCGTTCATGTCTTACCGACATTCAACCTCACCAGGACCTCACAATCAGCGATAATTACTGATTTAAGAATCGAACATTATAGCACACCGGGCATACCCATAGATGCTCCATCTCCCGCTGCACAATGTCTTAAGGTGTAGATGCCAACTGCTCCCGCAGCACACTGACCAAACACTCGTCGCTCTCCCCCTCCCATCTGTCCCTCCCCGCCGGTTCCACACTCAGTTACTCGTTCACACATTCCCGCACATATTATTTCATCTAATATTGTGTCTTCTGTCGTTCATATATGGTCTTCAGAATATCTCTCTTGTCTAGTACGCGTGTTTCTATTACGCATTTTTATATAGCACCAGAACTGTGCAAAGGGGGAGGGGCGGGGCAATGGGAGCTGTCTCAATTAGATAGATCGATCATCTTGTCCCCTCCGGGCCGTTATCTAAATGTTTCCATGTCTTCCTGAGATTTACACAACAGAATCTGAATCTTGACACCAAACCAACAGGTAGATGCCAGAAAGCCGTTTCCATCCGAAGCTTTGCCCAACAACAGCCAAAAAAGTCATCTCGTTCAACCAGTAGCCCTGAAAGGGGGAGCTTTAGGTTATAATTGTGACCTCCTCTTGTGGGTTCCGGTGCCCTGTTATAGGAAAAACGAGAATAGACCCACTGCCTACCCAAAAGCATGTCGCAAGAGTCGACTCATTGGGAGCTTCCTTCAAAGTCGGAGTGCATCTGTCTGAGAGGCAAGGAACCAGCAGTCTGCCTACAAGTTAGTCACATCTATCAAACCGATGCACACGCAACACTCAAGTTCTGGAACAGGACTGCAGTCCACAAATGGACGAACAACCAGAACTTTCCGCCAGAATGAACAGCTGGTGAACACGAAGAAGAAGAAGAAGAAGAAGAAGAAGAAGAAGAAGAAGAAGAAGAAGAAGAAGAAGAAGAAGAAGAAGAAGAAGAAGAAGAAGAAGAAGAAGAAGAAGAAGAAGAAGAAGAAGAAGAAGAAGAAGAAGAAGAAGAAGATAACTGTGACAGGTTATGTGTGCCAAATAAAATGGCTTAGCACAGCACGCCCTCCCCCCCCCCCCTCCCCAAGAGCGCTGAAAAGGACTCTTGTAGTGTTGATGCGATCAAAGGAGACTGACCAAAATACTGTCCTGACCGGCGACGAAGTCGTCTACCGGCCAGCCAATTGGCAACCTGGTCGTCGATGACCCTTTCCCGGTTTTTTAGGCAACTAAATATCAGACTGGTGTGGCCATTCTCCTTCCCTGTCGCCTTAGAACTTTTCAAAAGAAGTATGCAAATTTTCTTGCACGCATTGTTATAGGACATCAGAACTGTTTAGTTGTGGGAAAAAGGGGGGGGGGGGGTTGTCTCAACTTCGAGAGAAATCGATTGATCAGCTTGTCCCTCTGGGCTGTTGCCTAAATGTTTCCATGCCATCCTGAGATTTTTAACAAAATGTAAATCTTGACGGCAAACCAAAAGGTAGATACTAGAAACCCCGTTCAACCTCCAGAGAGGTTATAATTAGAGCACCCGTAACTGATAGACCAAGGCCGTCTTCATCTGACGAGCCCTGCTGCTGTCGTCACCAAACCGGGCTAAGGATACGTTAAGTTTTCACTCCGACAGTCCCGTCAGATGGAGACGGTCTTGGCTAGGCCAGCCCAGTGTCACCTGCAGTACCAGCGTGGGGAATGACGTCTATGCTAGAGACCACACTCCTGGATTTATCAGGGTAGCTAAGAGCAATAACCACTACTTCATCTATTTCTTAAGATAAGAAAAATTCCACAACAACAAAAATAATACTGTTGTTTGTTTGTGTGCAATTGGAACTTGGGGAGGCGGGGTGGGGGGAACTGTCTCCGTGCTTCACTGTCACGTGATGAGATGCTACAGCCGGCCGTGGTAAGAACCTACCCCCGGCACCACTACGGTTCCTAGACGTGTTAACTTTTTCAATCGCAGTTATTGTTGCTTCTGTTCTAAAGTTTGCGTTCCCTAGAGCTTTAGAGCTCTATATTTTTTAGTGTCATGGGTTTTAAGAATTTGGGGGCAAAGTGTTATACCGTAGTCTTCTTCTTATTCTTAGCATTTGCTGGCTGTAAACTCCGGTGGAAAGTTCTGGTTGTTTGTCCACTTCTGGAGTTGAGTCTTGCTCCAGAACTTGCCTATCAATTTCACAGATCAGGCTTATTTGTGTGCATGTTGATAGTTCCCCATCTCTCAGGCAGATGCGCTTAGACTTCGAAGGATACCCCCGATTATGTTTTTGTTATGTAATGCCTTGTTACGCTGACCTAATTTGTTATTCTATGTTAGGTTGTATTATTTTGTGTCATGCCACAATATATAATGTTATCTTTTAAAAATCAACGCTAGTGTATATTGGATATTCCCATGCGTGTTGAGTCCTCCGGTGCAACAGCCATTCCAGCGTACTTGTTCTGACTGCTTCCATTGGAATCTGGTTATGTTAGATCGTATCTTAATCTCGGAGACGGCATAGACGGGCTTTCCCTGTAGCTCACGTAATCGGGTTAATGTCAGTCGCGTCCTTATCTACCAATCTAGTCCCTACAGCTGTGTTTATATCAGTGTTCTTCAAACTTTTTACACCGGTAAACCAACAAAACAGGGAAAATTGTTTCGCGGACCACCCGACAGTTCATTTGTTTTCTGAACATTGGTTTATATCAGCCCTGTTGATTCTGTCGGCTTCTGTGGCTTGGGCGTTCCGAACGCACTTCGTAATGCTGGGTTCGATCCCAACTGCGGGCCTAGCGCCTTGCGTTGGTTTCGACAGTGGTATAGAGAAGCCGACCATCCAGAAACCAATGACAAACTCCTGGACGTAAAATTTGCCTAGAAAAACCACAACAGCCGAATAATGCTGGGGTTGGTTCTGCAACGTCCTGTGAAGCATGCTCCATTCTACTTCGCGTGTTTATTAGCGCCATACTTGTAAATGCACTCGGTCATGGTTCTAGTGATAGTCCCAAGTCCAAGTCCATATACACAACAACAACAAACTCGTCCACGTTCATCCTGGTGCTAGCCAGCCGAGACCGTCAACAGTCTCCGGTTAAATTTGTGGTCTGGTTTATTTGCGCCACTTTTGTGGCTAATGTTCTGATATTTGCGCCAGATCTCTGGCTAAGTCCATCTTTCTCTCAGTCAGACTGCTCGATCCTTCCTGGTGTCACTGTATTTCTCCTGCCCTTATATTTCTGATTTTTCATCTTGCTTCATGCTCCTTCTAATTTAGCCAGGCGTATCTCATAAGAATCCGAGCTTCTCACCATAAAGTCCTTTTTACCATCATTTATAGTTTTTAAATTGTGAATATTTTACTTTGCCAAAAAGTACTGAAAACAGTTTTTGGGTTTGGATATAAATGAAACTATGAAAACATTTCGCATGTGAGCACAGCGGTCTTATAACTGTCTTCCTGAAATAAGAGCGGGTTATGCATGTCATGTGATGTGAATGAAATGATAGGTGAAATCTCACAATGATTCTAGCCGTCATTTATCATACTGTAGTCCGGTTGTAGTGCGTTTGGGTTAGTGGATGGGCTCTGGTGTATCTAAGTAACAGACCCTCAGAACACCAAACTCAAGTGCTCTCAGCTGAAAGCTGTTCAGGATCAATGTCGCTGGAACACTTATGCTCCGAAACTCTAGTGCTCGACGATTCTGATGTTAGGGTTTTTTGTATTCTTATAAGTATAACATTAACACTAGCTACGCAACTAGCAAAAGCCAGAAAACTACATCTAACCCTTTGTCCTCGACGATTTAAAACATTAGCAGTAGGATACAAGACTAGCTCACAGACAACAAGGCTCCAGTAGTTCATGTATAAAGTAAAGTAAAGGAATGTCATCCACGTCATCCAGCATATGGTGCCAGACTGTATTTGTGTGACCAAATGGAGCTTGATCGGTAACATGGTCAACGTCAGGCTGGCTGCCTTAATTTTCCAAGACATTACCTGGTACCAATTTCAGGATGTTTAAATCGTGGATTCGAACCTATGCTTTATGGGCACTAGGTAAGCTTGTTTTGAAGCACTCCTGTTTAAATGTAGTTAAATTTATACGTGCTGTTAATTAATGAGATAATGGTCGTTTCTCACAGGTTCGGTTAATGGCGGAATTCAGCTTGTAAGCAGTCCTCTAATGGTATGTTTTTGCGCTAAGGTTAAAATTCGGGCAAATTTTTGTGGGAAAGTAATATTAACTGATTTATTTCCTCCTCCTTCCTCCTCTTTCTCCTCCTTCTTCTCCCTTCTTCATCATCATCTTTTTCTTCTTCCTTCTTCTTCTTCTTCTTTCCTTCCTTCTCTTCCCTTTCTTCAACTTCCTCTTCTTCTTCTGCTTTCTTCTCCTTCTTCTTTATCTCTTCTTGTTCTGCTTTTTCTTTTTCTTCTTCTCCCGTGCTGCTTCTTGTTCTTTCCTTCTCCTTATTCTTCTTTCTTCTTCATCGTCTTCTTCTCCATTGTCTTTTTGCTTCCAATTCTTCTTCATTTTCTCTTTATTCCTTTTCCTCTTCTTCTTCTTCTTCTTCTTTTCTTCCTCTTCTTCTTTTCTCCTCCTCCTTCTCCTTCTCCTTCTTCTCTACTCTTCTTTTCTTTTCTTATTTGTTGTTCTTCTGCAGTTACCACTAAAAGGTGTCTGGCAGGTTGTGTTGTAGTTTACAACAAACTGGGATTTCTGTAACTTTGGCCCAACAGGCTAGATTGGAGCAGACCCACAATTAGTGGCCTTTTACGACACTATTATTCGGGGCAAGTTGTGTATTCTTTCTTTCTCCCAAAATAGGACCTCAGAGCCCTCACTGTGGTATATAATACCAGATTTATTCATACTTATATATAACTTCAATTTAAATCAAAACTACTGGGCGCATCAGAACGGGGGGGGGGGGGGGGGGGCGACGGGGACATAAAACAACTACAACAATTATTGACTGCTTTCAGCTGCTTTGAGAACCAGCCGTAGACACATGTCGTGACTGTAACCGACTCACAAAGAATGTTAAGAAAGATGGAGGCAAGCATGCTGCGTACAGAGTAGCAAGTATCGCTTCAAAGGTGCTGAGTAGTTAGCGTTCGTTTGATATTTTCTCCACAGTATGCAGAAATGTTGTCAAAGGAAAGGAACAGGCAGACAGATTGGCTGGTTCTGGATCAGTGAATTGTGACTTTGTGCATGGCAAGCTGGGTGTGGTCAATGTCCCTAGGAGAAAGTGAACCATGCGGAGGCAGGAATAGATCTTCATTGTCTGGAGATCAAGGTACAGCTTAGAGTGACCAGGGGGTCTGGTCGTCACTCTGCGCTCGGAGAAAAGGCAAAACGAACATATAAGCAGACTGCTACTTGCGCTGCCGGAACTGGAATTCTTCGTTGGTTGCTGAAAATCTTCTTCTTCTAGATCATCCGAATATGTAATAGCGTAGTGTCCGTTTACAGCATGGCTGTGATATTTGCGCCTTTCGGCCAACACATCCGACTTCTGCGGGCATTTGTTGACCAGGTGAGCCTTCCCGGTACGGTTGCTGAAAATGAGAACGGAGCGCCTATGGGAATACCCAGCGTGTTATCACGTCTGTTCTTAGCTCAACACACAACACTCTAAACCAGTGTTTCCCAAACATTTCTTAATCGCGGCGCTTTTTTTAATTAACATTTTTCCATGGCGCCCTAACCAAAGTAAAAGTATGACTATCGTATCTTGGTAAATTAATTTTAAAGCTTTTACGATATTTCGAGGCGACCTGTGAAGAGATCGAGGCTGCCCGGGGCGCCGCGGCTCACAGTTTGGAAATCACTGCTCTAACCGATTACAAGACTTCATATATCTTTGTCAGGGTGTAATAAACACGGCGTGACAGCATCGCCAATGCGATTTTCATAAAATAGACTAAACTCGCCTGAGTGAATCAGGAAGTGACGAAAGAAACAATGCTGGCACTCAATATGACATCACCATCATCCTCATCATGTGGCTTGTCAGCTGGCGTCATGCGTCTCCACAGATCTCGTTATTTGGTGTTCTGGATCAATTCCACTGATGATATTCCTCTATGCCACTGTTTTAAGCCATTCATCCTAATTTCTCGTGGTCTGCCTCTGCCTCTTCTACCAGTGATCTTTCCAGACGTCACGATATTTTCCAGTGCTCCTTTTCTTATCACGTCAGATATGGCATACCTTGAGATGTGTTATCTACATTGACGGTGAAGATTTTGAGACAGTAGACCATTTTACCTATCTGGGTTCCACAGTGAATAGTAAACTATCGCTGGACCAAGAAATCAACATCACGATATGTAAGGCAGCAACAACAATGGGCAGATTGACAAAGAGAGTTTGGGAGAACAGAAAGCTCACAATTAAAACAAAAACCCTTGTCTATCAGGCTTGTGTTCTCAGCACTCTGCTTTATGGCAGTAAAACTTGGTCAACCTATTTGCACCAGAAGAGACGGCTTAATAGCTTTCACGTGCGATCCCTAAGAAGAATACTTGGCATTAAGTGGCTGGACAGAATCACAAACACTGAGGTACTGGAAAGAGCAGGTACTACCACAGTCTTTTCCATGCTCAGTCTACGAAGGCTCAGGTGGCTGGGTTACACCTGGAGAACGGAGTATAGCAGAATTTCTAAGAACATCCGTTATGACAGGAAGAAGATTCGAGGCCGACCTCTACTGCGTTATAAAGATGTGTGCAAGCGGGACATGAATGATACAGATACTGAGGCGGACTCATGTATGGAAGACTTTTCTTGACACGGGCGGGTCTTGTTAGTCACACTCGCCATCTCCATGGGCTGTGAGTCTCATGCCTCCTCAAAGCGCAATACAACACTATCGTCTGGAAAGACGGAAAGGTGCCAATGTTAATTAGATGTGATATTAATGCAATTAGAAAGTCTTTCTTTTGGAACCCACACAAAAACTCAGCCTAAAAATTAAAGGAGGAACTAAAATTAGAGAAAGAGAGACATGTGTGAAGAATACTGACCCTTCAACTTTGAAGCCAGAACCAGTGACTTACTCGCGCGAAGTATAAGGCGGAAGATTTGGAGAAAGCCTGAGCCTCATTCAGGCGGGCAGTGGAGAACCGGCCTGCATCAGTGGTTCTCAACCCTTTTCTTTCTGAGGTTCCCAGCCCCAGCCCCTGTTTGGCTACACGGCAAGGACCCCCACCAACCCCCCCCCCCCCCCCCCGCACGTCTTATTAACAAGACCTTGGAGAAAACCTCCACATAGATCAAAGTATCAAATAGCATAATGTCCTTAGCTTTTTTGTTTTACAAATAGTTTTCAACAATATTATGTTTAAATTAAAACTATAATTTTGTTTAGCATAACAGATTATTACAAATGCAAATACACTCTTGTTCAAAATTGTTGGACACCCCATTTAAACGTAACTGACACTACCACCCCCTCCCCTCACCCCCGGTTGTAAACCAGTATGCCACATGACGACTATAAGGATTTCCCCTTTCACGGACATTATGATATTCCGTTTAATTATTAGTGATTATTAAGGATTATCATCACAGCACTCCGGACAGATGCTCCCATCTTCTGCTCAAAAGCTCTACAAGTGCAAAACAATTGATGACGCCTGTTCTGTTTCACCATAGTTAAATGTTCATTTCTTGCAGCTCCAGACTGTACCTCCATGTCCATCAGCCTAGGTAGGAATACGGAGGCATCCCCTTTAGCATGCTGGTCGTCACAGTAAGTTCAGCGCACAGCATTGATAACATCGCCTCTGTCCAGTACTGGGCCAGCCAAAGCAAACGCAGTGTCGTTTAATTTTCATTATGTGTTCTCTACTTTCAGGGACAGTGGAGTGACAGAGTAGGAAGGCACTTCAGCCTGTTTGTTTGCCTGTTTTTATCAGGATGCGGCTACTGTATACTCGGACTGTACTCCTCCTTGGCTGTATTGTTTGCTGGGCGTTTCATTCTAGGTATAGTCACTCATGTACTTATTGAACAATAAAGTTTCTTCTAAAGACCATGCGACTTTTGATTATACAGCTCCCCGTGTGGGTTCCGGGGCCCCATTGTGGGGAAAACAAGAATAGACCCACTGCCTATCCAAAAGCATGTCGTAAGAGTCGACTAATTGGGGAGCTTCCTTTGAAGTCGGAGTGCGTTTGCCTGAGAAGCAAGGAACCAACAGTCTGCACTCAGGTGAATCAGATCTTTAAAACTGATGCACACGCAACACTCAGATTCTGGAACAGGACTGCAGTCCAGAAGTGGACGAACAACCAGAACTTTCCGTCAGAGTTTACAGCCGGTGAACGTAAAGAAGAAGAAGACCATCTATCTCTCTGTGATGTCTGTGATAAGTTGTTCCGGCCTCAGTCTGCAGTTGGTGACTTCTTTTTCTTCTTCGTTCACTGGCTGTAAATTCCCGCGGAATGTTCTGGTTGTTTGTCCACTTCTCAACTTAGTCTTGTCCCAGAACCTGAGTGTTGCGTGCACAACCGTTTGATAGATCTGACTTAACTGTATGCAGATTGTTGGTTTCTTGCCTCTCAGGCAGATGCCCCGACAGAAATGTTCAGTCTAGTACTGGCAATCTTCCTCGTCTTCTTAGTATTCGCCAGCCGTTAACTCTGGGGACATATTCTGTTTGTTCGTCCACTTCTGGGCTTAATCCGTTAGTCGCCTTTGACAACATGTGTTTAGGGAGTTTCCCTGATCAACCAGTCTTAAATGGGTACTAGGTCCTGTCATGGGAAGTAAAGGTGGCCAGTTTTTGCTGATCACCTCCCCCATTGATTGCCGATTGGACTATAAAGCTTATAACTATTATAATTAACACTTTGCTTAGACTAACTGAGACTTCCTTAACTATAAATTCTACTTTTCTACTTCTTTCTATGAGTGCTTATCAATACATCATCTGTTTGTTTATTAAATATAAAGTTGTAAGGGGGTTCATCCTTCCTACCCCCTTTTTAAGAGGATTCCCAGTGTTTTATTTGTGTCTGCGCCCCTCCCTGTATAGGTTGTCTTGGATTAACATTCTTCCATCCGCAGGTTGTTTCAAACATAGTCAGACCATTACAAAAGCCTATCTTGCTGATATTGGAGCAGACCATGAACGTTCAGCTTTGCTGGGAAACTTTAATTCCTTTTCAAACATAGGTTTTGTTGTGGGCCCTATCATTGGCGGGCATCTGGCAGAAATTAGCTTTAGCCTCGCAGCATTTGCAGCAGGGACTGTCTTCATAGGAAATTCGGGTAAGACTGGCCGGTTACTTGTTTGTACTCTTAATTTTAAGTGAAATACACAAAGGACTTGTCTCGTGATACCTAGGAGGCGAGATGTACTTCCCTATTTAAAGAATGGTGGGCAGTATACGACATGATGACGACATCACAGGGGTTCGAGGAGTAGACGATGACATGGCAGGGGTTCAAGGAGTAGACGATAACATGACAGGGGTTCAAGGAGTAGATGACGACATGACAGGGGTTCGAGGAGTAGACGATGACATCACAGGGATTCGAGGAGTAGACGATGACATCACAGGGGTTCAAGGAGTAGATGACGACATGACAGGGGTTCGAGGAGTAGACGATGACATGACAGGGGTTCAAGGAGTAGACGATGACATGACAGGGGTTCAAGAAGTTGACGATGACATGGCAGGGGTTCAAGAAGTAGACGATGACATGACATGGGTTCAAGGAGTAGATGACGACATGACATAGGTTCAAGGAGTAGATGATGACATGACATGGGTTCAAGGAGTAGACCATGACAGGCATATCATAGGCATAAGCGCCGTAACCTCGAGTACTTTCAGCCCTCTCCACTCAACAACATGAAAAACTACGCGGCGCTAAGCAACCCTCACCCTCTGCTTTGTTGTGCTTTCCCTGCTAGTTTCTGAACGATGAATTGAGAATCGACATCATAGCATTATGGGACATTCCCATAAGCGCTCCGTCCCCATCTTCAGCAGCAAGCGAAGAGTTCCAGTTCCGATGGTACCTGTAACTGTCCGATTATATATCCGTCTCGCCCTTTCCGTGAGTGTTGGGCGTCCGACCAGACCCACTGGTAACGGCTTCTTAGAAAATCTGTTTTCTCGCTAACCTTGAAAAGACGTTCTGTTTTTAAGTATTTCTCTATACAGTTCCTACTTTTTCCGTTATATTGTTGGATTTATTTGCCATCAGTCACAGGCTAAAATAATGATTTTTATTAATACAAACTTGAACACCTGAGAGCACCTCCTGGAAAATTATATCAGGACAAGCAAACGCCCGAAAAACCCAACAAGCATTGCAAGGCCAGATGGTATCTGTTGCCAACTAACAATGTCCTGCCGCCTCCCACCCCCCCCCCCCTTTTTTTTTTCCACACACACACACACCTTGTGAAGTTTTTTTTGTTTTAAACATATTTTTGCTATTTCGTCACCCCCTCAGTGATGACACCCGGGGCGGTACGCATACCCTCCCCTTCCTTCCTACGCCACTTTCCACTCCCGCCAAGATTTCTTAAGTTTTGGTTCTCAACCTATGCATCGGGACCCTTTCTTTGTGTGTGTGTGTGCGTAGGACGACCCCTTCACAGAGTCGCCAAAGACCATCGCAAAACAAATGTTCATTGAAGTTATGAGGTAGCGTCGAAAATCATTGTATGGTTGGGGGTCGCCACAACACGAGGAACTGTATTAAAGGGTCGCCACAACACGAGGAACTGTATTAAAGGGTCGCCACAACACGAGGAACTGTATTAAAGGGTCGCCACAACACGAGGAACTATATTAAAGGGTCGCCACAACACGAGGAACTGTATTAAAGGGTCGCCACAACATGAGGAACTGCATTAAAGGGTCGCCACAACATGAGGAACTGCATTAAAGGGTCGCCACAACATGAGGAATTGTATTAAAGGGTCGCCACAACATGAGGAACTGCATTAAAGGGTCACCACAACATGAGGAATTGTATTAAAGGGTCGCCACAACATGAGGAACTGCATTAAAGGGTCGCCACAACATGAGGAATTGTATTAAAGGGTCGCCACAACATGAGGAACTGTATTAAAGGGTCGCCACAACATGAGGAACTGTATTAAAGGGTCGCCACAACACGAGGAACTGTATTAAAGGGTCGCCAAAACATGAGGAATTGTATTGAAGGGTCGCCACAACACGAGGAACTGTTTTAAATGGTCGCCACAACATGAGGAACTGTATTAAATGGTCGCCACAACATGAGGAACTGTTTTAAAGGGTCGCCACAACATGAGGAACTGTATTAAAGGGTCGCCACAACATGAGGAACTGTATTAAAGGGTCGCCACAACATGAGGAACTGTCTTAAAGGGTCGCCACAACATGAGGAACTGTCTTAAAGGGTCGCCACAACATGAGGAACTGTCTTAAAGGGTCGCCGCAACATGAGGAACTGTCTTAAAGGGTCGCCGCATTAGGAAGGTTGAGAACCACTGTCTTATAAGTAATCACAGCGCGCTGATCGTGTGATATAACTACGGGTATGGTAGCTTTGAGGTTGAATACCCCATTTCGTTAAAAAATAACTCAAGTAACAAAATTTAAAAAACTATTAAGAAGTCTAAAAAAAAAGACAGCATGAATGTTGAATTGAGAATCAACATAATAACACTCATGACACTCCCATAAGCGCTCCATACCCATCTTCAGCATCCAGCGAAGAGTTGCAATTCCGACGGTGTCAATAAATGTCTGTTTTGATATCCGCTTCGCCGTTCCCTTGAATGTTGAGCGTCGGCAGATACCCTCGTAACTCCTCGCAGCACCATTCTCCTCAGACCGCAATCGTTCAACCATAAATTATAAGTCAACGAAGATGAAGAGGGGGTTTTTATCTTCGTCGAAATATGTTGAGTTGAGTCAAGAATTTACCTCACAGCGCTCGGGGCATTGCCAGGCATGCTCCGTCTTCATCTTCAGCAGCCAGCGCAGAGTTCTTATACTGATGGTACCGGCACAGTCTGGTTATATGTCCGTCTTGCCTTACCTCTGAGTGTAGTCAGCCGGCCAGACCCTCTGGGTACATCCAGATGCCTCATTCTCTCCAGGCCATAATAATCTTCTATCTCTACTGATTCCGTTGCATGTTCCCAAATGTCAAAATATGAAGCCGTACAGAGAAACTCGACAACAGTCATGTCGCCGTTTGGCCAGTTACACACTTTCACTTACGAGAATCTCAAGAACTGGTGGCTGTCGAAATATCATAGCAATGTTCCCCGTGTGGGTTCGGGGCCCTATTGTAGGGAAAACAAGAACAGACCCACTGCCTCCCCAACAGGCATGTCGCAGGAATGGACTAATTGGGGACTTCCTTCTAAGACGGAGTTCTTCTACCTGAGCGGCAAGGAACAACCAACTGCGCACAATAAGCCACTAAAATGGATGTACACGCATAATTCACGCCCCGGCACAAAGCTAAAGTCAAAACACACGAACAACCAGGACTTTCAGTCGGAGCTTACAGCTGTTGAACAAAGAACTAATAGAGTCAAGAAAATAAAGGGCATTGAAAATAGACGACAGTAGAAACTGAAAGATAGAGGTAAATAACATGGAAAATTATGGCGACGACATGGAGTGAGCTTCATGGCAAAGGATAGGGCAACGGCATCAACTAGTTGAAGGTCATTGTCAAAGATACAGAACTACAGGTGCTGATGCGCCATGACCCACACAGGTCACGACCTATCTAAACATCTGTGTGGTCATCAGAGAAAGTGATTCCAGCCGGGGGCCTAGCCAGCGTGGATATGCCTACGAGGCCAGGAACCAACAGTCTGCAAATAAATGAGATAGATCTGTAAAACGAATGTGCACGCAAAATTCAAGTCCTGGCATAAGACTAAATTCCAGAAGTGTATGAACAACCGGGACTTTCAGCTGCAGCTTTCAGCCAGTTAATGCGTAGTAGAAGTAGAAGAGGAGGGTTTACGGTCTATGCTCCACTGGGGGAATAACAGGTCGAAGATAAATAAGAATGCAGTGTAGATTTGTTTCTTGTCTTCAGTTTCATTCATTATAACCTGTTTCAAAATCATGTTTATTGTATTTTGTCAGTGTTGATATGGTGGGCTGTCAGCCATGATCCATCGGCGGAACGAACATTACATCAAACGGATATAGCTCTTAAGAAGGAAGACAATTCAGTTCTCCCAAAGTTGGAGAGTGACGAAGTCAGGTCTGGTCATGTGATCACGCTGTTTAAAGATATTGACTGGGAAGAGCTCTGGGATCTGTTCCTTATCAAGTTTTTTTCAGGTAGGTTACATTCAACATTACCCACAATATGCTGCGAGTTTGACACACATTTAAACCATCCGAGACTGAGTAAGTCACTTTTGTATTAGCCCTTGGCATGTAGTGTTGCGGTTCCCAGCTAGGTTGCAATATCTGCGTCTTTCGGCTCAACACATCCAGTTTAAGCAACGCCTTTTAGTATAATATTTTTAATGCGCTGCATATAAGTATGAGCGCCAAGAAACAGATTGTAAACAGCATATTTATGCATTGGCAACCAGTGCCAGACTTGGACAGTATCAAAGGCTAACCTACGATAACATCTGTGAAATGAGATGACCCAGAAAATCCGCCAGAGTAACAATCAGAGAAAATGTTAGGAATGATATTATCAGACAGGTTTTTGAAACAACACCACGCAGCAAATATACCAAGAAGCAGTAGAAGATGACATGGTTTGGACGTCTAGTAAGAATGCAGCCAGAACAGCTACCAGCGCAGGCGCTACGCATGAAACCAACTGAAGTAAAATCAAGAGGCCGCCCTAGGAGAACATGGACTAATAACATTAAAGACTTTTATACTGACACGGAAAAACAGCCACTGCTGCCGATCAAGCAGTGGATGGCAAACTGTTCCTCCCCACGGCGCATAACGGCAGATTGGAAACCGATGATGATGCTGATGATTTTTAATGCTCAATGGGTCTATTTCTTTTTCCCCAAAAGTGGTAACGTGTGAAACGATACTACCAGAAGGATTATGTGAACAAAACCTGGTGTCAATTGTATTGTTAAGCAGAAGATTATTTTATTACAATTCGGCGATATCAGTTACTAGGTTTCAGGTTTTGACAACGGATCAACATCATGGCACATTTTGGTAGTAATCCATAGGTGTACTGTTCTTCTTCAAACTTAAGTCTGAGTCCGAAGAAGCTCAGCATAGAGCACAGGCTCTGTAGCACCGGCTGGGATCCTGAAATACTTTGAGTAGATTTTTTACTCAAAATTTTGCCCGGGCAGCGCCGTTAGGCTACTCTTTTCGATTTTCAACTGCCAAGGGATTTTCTACGTACGCGACAATACACAGGGGCGTTTGATCTCACTACCCAGAGACAGGGGAAATTACTAGACTCCAAGTCCACGTGAAAAAATCAAAGCCCTCGCCGGGGATTGAACCCGGAACCTCTAGCACCCGAGGTGGTCGCCATGTCTCGAGACCACGTAGCCCTCTATCAGTTGCTAATATAGGAACTATATCTAAGAGCAGTGGACATTAACAACAAGAGGGCATCAAAGAAGAAGACCATTTAAAGACATAAAAAAAAACATTATACTTTAAGCGAAAAGGCAATAGTCAGTGCCAGGCTCGGACCACCAAATATTTCTCCCTGCATCCCTTGACCGTAAAAGTTGTATATGCTTATGGTGACGACGATTGAATGCATCACCAAAGAAAATTTCTAAATTACGAACGCAGTTTCATTATTCTTGTACATCGCCTATATAGCTCAGAGGTTAGTGAATGAGATTATCAATTTAATGATTCTCCAGTAGTATTTTTCGATTTCAGAAGCCATTGGATTAATTGTTTTTAAACTGTTCTCGTGGGTACGAGAGCCGCGCCGGGAAGGGATTAAAACCTCACTATGTCGAGTTGAGCTGATTAAAAGACCGACTTCACGGCACTCGGGGCATAAGCGCCCCGTCCCCATCTGCAGCAGCCGACGCAGAGTTCCAGTACCAGCAGACTTCCAAAAGCCTTACTGTGTAATATTCCCAAAGACAGCAGTGCACTGCAGCCAAACTTCACTGTGTGATCAACTTAGCTGCATAATAAGATATGAAACCAAACGAAAAGTCGAACTGGTTATCTTTACATAATCACCATTAACGACGACAGGTGAATATTTAGTTCTTCAGCATCTAGCGCTAGAAGCATATTTTATTTGTTTCTGCAGACTAGATAGAAAGACTTTTTCAGCACTTGGTATGAATAGATACTGATGCCTTCGACAAATTGATAAATAAAGTTACCTAACTGAGGTATTTCCGAGAAAAATCTACAGGTGTATCTGGTCAGCTGTAGCTACGACACACGTGTCAGTACCGGAAATGAAGGTTGTGATAGATAAAAGCCGAAACTCAGAAAAATTAGATAAAGCTGTGTTGAACGTTAAGCGCGATTTTGTAAAAGATCTTATTTATTAGGACAATATAACAGCTTTGACAGTTGACCATTCAAATGGCGCTAACTCTAAAATACAAGTGGCTATAAAACTACAACCAATCAACCAATGCTGAAGCTGGTTTGCAATGCCCTCTACAAGGTTTAGAAATACCCGAACAGTCCAGAACCTTCAGGACTAATGGAAGCTAATTCAATTAATATAATCCCTGTGTGGCTTATAGGGCCCAATTTTGGGGGGAAACAATAGACCCACTACCTGTCCAAAAGCATGTCGTAAGAGTCGACTAATTGGGAGCTTCCTTCGAAGTCGGAGTGTATCTGCCTGAGAGGCAAAGAACCAACAGTCTGCATGCAAATGTGTCGGACTTGTGACCCGGATGTACACGCAACACTCAGGTTCTGGAACAGGACTAGAGTCTAGAAGTGGACTAACAACCAGAACTTTCCGCCGGAGTTTACAGTCGGTGAACGTGAAGAAGAATGAAGAAGAAATGAATATAAAATGACACTTTATAAAACACTAAATATAGAGAAAGAAAGGATGCTAAGAGGTACAAACAATTATTTCTACAGTTAGTCCTTAGTCGCTTCATGTCAAATGAGTTACATCAAAATTGCTCCTTTCATGTGCCAATAAAAACTACACAGGGTCCTTTATCAGAAAATTAAAATACATTGTAGTCAGAGCAAAGCCAACAGCATGCACAGGCATTATATACACAAGGCAGCCGCCAAAAGTGTAAACACAAACAGTCCACCGCTAGAATTGCAGTTCATTGTCGAAATAAGCAGTGGTTACAACAAATCAGCTGTTGCAAATGATATACAGCACAAGGTACGACCATTTATGTGGCAAACGGTCACCCGTCATTTTCTGAATCAGCAGTTCCTGTCACCTTAGGCACTATCGAAACAGATTTTACGTGTAATGCACAGCTCACAGTGTCGCAACATGCATTCATGTCAGTATCTAAACGACGGAACTGTGTACTTTCAGTCCACATAAAGGGGAAAATGCAAAGCAACCTGTGGCATGAAGCAAAGAATATGTTAAGACTAACTATCAGCTAACAAGTCAGAAAGAACTACAGGAAATGATAGACATTGTGGTGTTAGAAAGTGGAAGAATGGGCCTCAGTTTGAATAATGGGAAGACAGAAGTAATGGTGGTATCAAAGAAACGAATTATTCCTAAGAGTGTAATAAAAGTTGATGGTGTTATTTTAGGACAAGTACAGAAATTTAAATATCTGGGCACATGGATAACATCAGATTGAAGATGCATAACTGACATAGGAAATAGAATAGGACAGGCAAAAACTGCCTTTTATAAAATGAAAAACATCTTGTGCAGTATATCCTTGTCATTGAGAGTTAGAAAAAGAATTATTGCTTGCTACATACATCCAGTTTTAACATATGGCTGTGAATCCTGGACAATTGGTAGGCAGGAGAAACAATTTCTGGAGGCCTCGGAGATGTGGTTTTACAGAAGAATGCTTAGAATACCTTGGACAGCCAAAAAGAGCAACCAAAAGGTTTTGAAAGAGGCGGGAGCCAGAAGACAACTTATCACAGACATCAGAAGGAGACAGTCTTCAGTTTTCGGCCATGTTATGAGAAGAGGGAAAATAGAACATGTTGTGACCACTGGAAAGATATGTGGAAGGAGAGATAGAGGAAGACAACGAGAGAAGATGCTTGACAGTCTTGTTGCATGGCATGGAGGTGTGTCAGCACACATGCTGCAGGAGATCGCAGATTATGGAGAGGCATGATCGCCCACGCCGGTCGGTAAGGCACCTGATGATGATGATGATCAGCACCTCCTGTCCACCGGCCTGTGTTTTCTCTGTGTTGACGCCACTTCAGGTTACTCACGACCTAACAATTGCCCCCCCCCCCCCCCCACCTTTATCCCCCTTTCTCTAGGATTCTCCATGATATTATTCCGCGGCAATTTCACGCTGGTGCTGAAGGAGAAGTTCGAAGCAGGCCCTAAAACCATTGGCTACATAACTTCATACATGGGAGCAGTGGCTACCTTGTCGGGTTTTCTTATAGGAAAAGTCACAGATAGGTGAGTCGTTTATCCTTATCCCACCAATAAATATTATGTGTGTGGGGGGGGGGGGGGGGAGGCTGCTTCCTTAACATGCATGTCAAAAAAGATGATTATTGAGGGATGTTTCCTCTGAAATTGGAGCGCATCTACCTGAGGGTCGAGAAACCAACAGTCTGCATGATGTGTGTCGTTCAACCCCACCAGGACCATACAACGAACGACCAACACCCGGCGACACACAATGTCACTATTCGGAAGAGGATCACCCGGTCACAAGTACCAGAAACTCCGTTCAGCCGTTAGGTTATATTAAGGCCCCCGACTACAACCTGGGTGTAGACCTGGTTGTTTGTTCATTTCTGGACTTAATCTTTGTTTTAGGACCTGAGTCTTGCTTGCATATCCGTTTAACCGGTCAGACTTAACTGTATACAAGTTCTTAGTACCTTGCTTCTCATGCAGATGCACTCCGACTTCGAAGAAACCCCCACTTAGTCGACTCTTACGACATGCTTGTTGGGGAGGCAGTGGGTCAATTCTTGTTTTCCCCAACAATGAGGCCCTGGAACCCCCACGGGGAGTCTACCTGTAGTTTTAGATATCCTATTCTCGTGATGTCGAACCTTTTTAGGTAGCAGTCTGGAAAGGATAAATTGCTGGTACATGAAGGACCATGATCCACACTTTTAGAGATATTGTATTTCTAAATAGTGCCAACACAAAACAATACATTGCACAATTTTTTGCCAAGCATACTTCGTTGTATCTCACCAGGTGCGTTACTTCAGAGATACATCAACATAAAATAAAGTATGTAAAATGGTGTATGTAGTAAAAAATCTCATAAGATACATTTAAATATGCCTGGCATTAAATTTTGCAATCTTCTTAAACAAGCACACGCGCGAAAAAAACAAAAAGTAAACATTACTGACACCGTTTCTTATTGTTGTCTTTGTTTCCGGTGCATCCATCTATCTCAGGCGCGCCGCAACGACGAAAAACTTAGCAAACTTCAGCGACCCCCCCCCCCCCCCCCTTTTTGCACCCACCCAACTTTTATGGGCAAAACAAGAGGGAGGGGCGCCCATTCCCTAATTTATAAAAATAGAATGGTTGGAGCTAATCTATCTATCTATCATCTATCTATTATCTATCCATTTGTCTGTCCATCTATCTACCTACATATTTATCTACCTACATTTCTATCTACCTACATATCTACATATACATCTATCTATTTTATATATATATATATATATATATATATATATATATATATATATATATATATATATATATCCATCTATCCGTCTCTCTGTTCATCTATCTATTTTATATCTATCCATCCATACGTCTGTCTGTCTACCGACTTATCTATCTCTATCTAACTGTTTATGTGTGTATTTTTCTAGCTTACTAATCTATCTTTCATCTATCTTTCTATCTATCTATCTATCTATCTATCTATCTATCTATCTATCTATCTATCTATCTATCTATCTATCTATCTATCTATCTATCTATCTATCTATCTATCTATCTATCTATCTATCTATCTATCTATCTATCTATCTATCTATCTATCTATCTATCTATCTATCTATCTATCTATCTATCTATCTATCTATATATCTATCTATCTATCTATCTATCTATCTATCTATCTATCTATCTATCTATCTATCTATCTATCTATCTATCTATCTTTCTATCTATCTGTCTATATATCTATCTACCTACCTACCTACCTACCTATATTGTTTCCTGAAAATAACACCTACCTCCCAAAATAGGCCCTAGCGCGATGTTCAAGATGTTTTCATTATAAGCCCTACCCCAAAAAATAAGCCCGGGTTAATATCGTCAGCTAGAATAAGAGACTTGTTGCCGAATGGCCAGACGAAGTAGAGACTCCACTTGCACACACTTAGTAATGAACGGATGTGGGTCATACATAATTCAGGCCGGAATTCGGGATCTGGAATTGTGACGTTGTTCCAAAAGAAGATGACATAGCTGAATTAGAATAAATGTAGAAGTTTGTACATAAATTAATATAGATTGTTTTATGTGAAAGAAGGGGGGGGGGGGGGGAACAAGACATTCACTATGAGGGAAATATATGGACATGTTGGCCTATCATACAGACATATGAGGCTTTGTTTCTAGCCATAGACATGTATCATACAGACATACATGACAAACCAGCACACTGGGGGGGGGGGGGGGGCTGTGTGGTCTCAAGGTATGGTGTCCGCCTCGAGTGCTAGAGGTTCCAGTTTCAGACTGGGATTATTTTAAGTGGACTTCTAGTAATTGTTCCGATCTTACTACCCAGAGACCAGGGAAAATTATTAGAAGTGCATTTGAAAAAAAATCCCAGGCTTTACCGGGGCTTTAACCCGGGACCTCCAGCACTCGAGGCAGACACCATACCTCCAGATTATTCAGCCTTCCAACCCCCCCCCCCCCCCTTCCTTTCCTTTGCATTTATTTACCCGCTTACCTGTAACACCCCCGCCCCTTTTTTTTCCTTCTGCTTACAGTTTACCATTTAGAAAAAAAAAACATGTTTTTTTTTCCCCCATTTTTCTTCAGATACAGAAGTACAGCCCAGTTGGTTCTCCACGTAGCCATCCTTCAAGCCATTACATTACTCTGTCTGGCCCTCTCAACGTCCGTACACCTGCTGTTTATTTACCTGACACTTCTAACGTTTGTCACCTCCCTGTCTCGAGTGGCTGGCACCTCTCTAACGGTCAGTCGCAGCGGGGGCAACACTAAAGTCGGCTCCGTGATGGGTCTGAACCAAAGCGTCATGTCTGTTGCCAGAATGGCTGCCCCGTTTGTTGCCGGTATTGCTCAGGAATTCAGCGTGGATGGGGCATCGTTACTTAGCGTAACTGCGGCTACTGTTAGTGTTATAATTATGTTACTGCGTCCACAAGATCCGCAGGTTAGACAAAAATTTATCCGCAGTGAATAATAGATAGTGCGATAATTAGAATTTTATTTCTAGGGGTAACAACTCACAGTGAGTTGCACAGCTTTCAGAGAATTACTGAAAGAAAACAAAAAGAGACAACTGAAACACTTAAGCCACATTTAAAGACATAACACACTTTTAAAAACCATACTGGAGGGAAAGGTCGAAGGCAAAAGAGCCAGATGTGGGCAACGACGTAAGTGGGAGGACAAAATCAAGAGATAGATGGGCAGCAGTCTGAGAGAGTGTACAAACCAGGACAAGAAACAGACCGTGTTAGAGATCCGTTGCAGCCAACCTTCTCTGCGAAGCCGGCACCTGATTGATTGCATGGCCTTTACAGAATCAACAGCATTCGCTGTTCGTGAGTTTACTAGGCAGTGTTTATGTTCAGTAATTTATCACTACTTTTTTAAACGATCGGCTCTCGATGCCACTGACGAAACCAACCCAAAGTGGTCTAAATACTAGTGAGACCACAAAACCACGACACGGCTACAACCTGGTATCAGTGAGACCACAAAACCACGACACGGCTACAACCTGGTATCAGTGAGACCACAAACCCGCGACACGGCTACAACCTGGTATCAGTGAGACCACAAAACCACGACACGGCTACAACCTGGTATCAGTGAGATGACAAAACCACGACACGGCTACAACCTGGTATCAGTGAGACGACAAAGCCACGATACGGCTACAACCTGGTATCAGTGCGACGAAAAAACCACGACACGGCTACAACCTGGTATCAGTGAGACCACAAAACCACGACACTGGTCTACAACCTGGTATCAGTGAGACGACAAAGCCACGATACGGCTATAACCTGGTATCAGTGAGACGAAAAAACCACGACACGGCTACAACCTGGTATCAGTGAGACCACAAAACCACGACACTGGTCTACAACCTGGTATCAGTGAGACGACAAAACCACGACACTGGTCTACAACCTGGTATCAGTGAGACGACAAAACCACGATACTGGTCTACAATCTGGAATCAGTGAGACGACAAAACCACGACACTGGTCTACAACCTGGTACCAGTGAATCGACAAAACCACAACACTGGGCTACAACCTGGTCTCAGTGAATCGACAAAACCACAACACTGGGCTACAACCTGGTCTCAGTGAGACGACAAAACCACGAGACTGGTCTATAACCTGGTCTCAGTGAGACGACAAAACCACGAGACTGGTCTATAACCTGATATCAGTGAGACGACAAAACCACGAGACTGGTCTATAACCTGGTATCAGTGAGACGACACAAGAAGAAGAATGATACTTTGTGCCCATGGCAAGATAAGTCAGCTTAAGGAAAGTCTTAACCAACAAGAGGATAGAATTTCAGGGCCACTGTTGTCAAAGCCATTAATTAAAGTGTTCGTAAACGATCTGCCCTTAACACATCTGCAGCAACTTTCTCCTGCATCCCTCTTGTCTTTTTGCTTCTCCCCCCCCCCCCCCTTTTTACATAAGCAACGTAATTCATGGCATCCCGTTCCCAAGAATCCACCTCAATAACAGTATATGCATGCCCCGCTTGTATATATCATAGTAGAAGCCGACCTTGATATATTCGACACATCTGTAAGTCAATAAAGAAAGGCTGACCTTGAGAATAAAGAACTGTTAACTCTTTCTTCTTCTTCGCGTTCCTGGCTGTAAACTCAGGAGGAAAGTTTTGGTTCTTCGTACCTGGACTTTAGTCTTGTCCCAAAGCCTGAGTGTTAGGTGCACATATGTGACCTACTTGTATGCAGACTGTTGGTGCCTTTCCTCTCAACACAAGCAATAAACAAAAACAAAATGCTGGGATTGGCTTCACGTCGTGCTGTAAAGGATACACAACCAATTACTATACTGGAGGCGCTGAAAGTAGTCCTTTTCTTACAGGAGAGCACCGAAAACGATTGTCAGTTCTTTTTAGAACGGTCGAAGCTCATAAAGTTGTCAAATTCAATACAAAGTACTCTGCTGTTCTCAAATCACCTGCAGGCGAACAAACCCGGGATGCCGAAATTATTAAACTGTTCACCTCTAACCGCAGACATTGTTTAAAAAAAAAAGGGTAAAGATCCACTTTCACGCCTTTAGGCAAGTCGTCATATGGGAAGAGCACCCATATTTTTAGACTAAACGGCACTAGGTGGGAAATGTGGTCAGCATTATGCCAGCCGTCTTTACTTTCCCTGGGCATACATCTAGGTACCCATTTTAGGCTGGGGCGACCTGCAATGCCCTGTAACGCAGCCAGCAGTGGGTTTCGATCGCGATACGTTGGAATTGCAAGTCGGACTTGCAAAGCTTGAGCCACAGACGCTGCATGAGCATTTATGCATTGAAAATAATAAGTAAACCGGACAGGCTGGGGCCAGATACCATTACTGATGCCAGTGACTTTAAAAAGAACGTTTTGCTTGTGTAAAATAATAGTTATCAAGGAACTGTTGTTGAGATTTTAAATGGTCATAAACAAATCAACTGATATACAAGTGTGGCGTCTAAAGTTGAGTCTCGTATGACCGCGCTGCTTAAAGTGATCAATAATATGGAGAGGACTGTGCGGGACAGAGGAACAGATTGCGAGCCCTACGTGACTTACTATGGTCACATGGGGGGAAAAAACGGCAAATGAACTGATTTAGTAAATGAAAACATTCAAAAGAAAGCTTAAAACGAACGTTAATAAGAGTGGGGCTGGGAAGAAGATAACACCCAGAATTTTAAAGAGAGGGTCGCTGCAGCAACTGCAACCCTGGACACGATTCCTGGAGGAGATGTAATACTATCTAGATAGACATCACCAGAGCTCTAAGTTTAGTACTACAGAATACTGTTGTCGAAGTGTTGTGGAAGATAGTAGCAGGTAAGCTACATCCTTCCAGGAGGTTTGGAAAGTTACTGGCCAGGTAAGGACACATGTTCAAATGCGGCTATTTTGCCTTAGATAAAAGTAAAGGCCCCTTTTCCACGCCATCAGGCGTATAGGGCTAGACCTATATCTGTATAGACCAATCGGCACAAGATGGGTGATGTGGTCAGCATCACGCCTGCCTTAGATGCTTTCGAAGGTATTCAGAACAGACAGAAACGGTGGTGGTAGCACTTGATTTAGATAGAAGATGCATACATCAGAGTCAGGTATAGATACAGTATCTTGGTGACAACGATTATGGAGAAGGGAGTCTGTCCTTCGAAAGCATCTGTTTTGTACTTTCATCAAGTCGCTCTCCGCCTGAGTTCATAGACGTCTGAACCACGCACTGTAGCCCTAAAGTTTTAGATGTGCGCCTATATCACCATGTACTAAGGAAAGTATTAAAACTAAACTTTTCGGAACAGCTTTAATTCCACGCGCGAATATCCATCATTAACTTTTTTTATAATCAGTTTAAAATCCTGGCAAACATTATCAACAAGAACATGCCCACTGCCTCTCCAACAAGCATGTCAAAAAGAGTCAACAAATTGGGAGCTTTCTTCGAAGTCGGAGTGCATCTGCCCGAGACGCAAGGAATCAGCAGTTTGCATACAAATAAGTCCTTGATGTGCACGCAACACTCGGGTTCTAGAACAATACTAAAGTCCAGAGGCGGACGAACAACCAGAACTTTCCACTGGAGTTTACAGCCCGTGAACGCGAAGGAGGAGATAATTTCATAGACGTATCGTTGTGCATTCAAGCTTTCTTCAGAATGCACATGTTGACTCCTTCCGTTGTAACTGATCATTCCCCCACACCATTACACCTCCACCACCGTGCAGCAGAGCTTCATCAACACAATTTTGGGCTCAACCTTAATTTCGTCTACGGTAGACGTGGATTTCTAGTAATTTTTACCTTGTCTATGGAGACGTCCGCGTGAAATGTTGCACACGTAATAATCCCTTGATAGTTCGAAATCGAAAAGAATAGCCTAACGGGCGCTGCCCAGGCGAAATTTTGAGTTGAAAATCTACCTTAAGTATTTCATAATCCTCGCCGGTGCTATGGAGTTCGCGCACTGCAATAAGATTCTTCAGACTTCAGTTAGAAATAAAAATTGAGGACTTATGGGTTACTACCCTTTGTGCCATGATGATCTGCCGTTGAAACCTAAACCTTATGGATTTCAGTTACAAAGACTGCGCCATGGAGCAAGTATAACAGGATGCTTCTATGGACAGAAATCTAGATTTCAATGGTTTTAAGTGTGATAACGGATATCTATGTCAAACTCAAAATCCAGTCGTTTTAAAAAACATCGTAAAACACCCTTGGTAATGGGAGATAGTAATGCTTCGGATTGTTGGTCAACAAATTTATCGTTAAAAAAGTACTCATACAAAGCTTATTTCATTCATTGCCAACCATGTCCCCAACATTTTGTAGCATCGAAGTTGAACAAATTCACTTAAAACCTGGAAAAGATGATGGTTTTTAAACATCTCCTGAAATTTCTATAAATAGCCAAATAAATCCAAGATGGCCACCATGATCATGTGACATATTTGCATAACAAATTTGTTTTTATGTGTTGCAACCATTCCTAATGGGCCTTCAAAAGTTTCAATAGCATACGCCTTTTAAATTTTTTTTTAATGAATTTAATTAGAAAAGCAGTTGTTTTAAAAAACAAATCGTAAAACACGCTTGGTAATGGAAGATAGTAATGCTTCGGATTGTTGGTCAGCAAAGTTATCGTTAAAAAAGTACTCATACATAGCTTATTTCATTCATTGCCAACCATGTCCCCAACATTTTCTAGCATTGAAGTTGAACAAATTCACTTAAAACCTGGAAAAGATGATGGTTTTCAAACATCTCCTGAAATTTCTATAAATAGCCAAATAAATCCAAGATGGCCACCATGATCATGTGACATATTTGCATAACATATTTGTTTTCATGTTTAGCAACCATTCCCAATGGGTCTCCGAAAGTTTCAATACCCTACGCCTTAAAAAAAAAATTTTATGAATTTAATTAGAAAAGCAGTCGTTTTTACAAAAATCTTCAAACACCCTTGGTAATGGGAGACAGTAATCCTCCAGATTGTTGGTCAGCAAAGTGTTAAGTATTTCATAATCCTCGCCGGTGCTATGGAGTTCGCGCACTGCGATAAGATTCTTCAGACTCAGGCTTCAGTTAGAAGTAAAAATTGAGGACTTATGGGTTACTACCCTTTGTGCCATGATGATGATCTGCCGTTGAAACCTAAACCTTATGGATTTCAGTTACAAAGACTGCGCCATGGAGCAAGTATAACAGGATGCTTCTATAGACAGAAATCTAGATTTCAATGGTTTTAAGTGTGATAACGGATATCTATGTCAAACTCAAAATCCAGGGGTGGATGAACAACCAGAACCTTCCGCTGCAGTTTATACCTAGTGAACATGTAGAAAAAGAAATGAAAACAAAGATTTTAGCACTCCGGTGGCTTAAGTAGAGCC
The DNA here is from genome assembly GCA_905116865.2 of Candidula unifasciata. Classification (NCBI taxonomy): domain Eukaryota; kingdom Metazoa; phylum Mollusca; class Gastropoda; order Stylommatophora; family Geomitridae; genus Candidula; species Candidula unifasciata. The sequence goes on along the minus strand of CAJHNH020001018.1, from coordinate 321,877 downwards.
AACGAAAGAGTCAAGTCTGTATTGAGTATGCAAATATAAGAGTAAGATCGTTTGGAAAACTAAGGTTTAGTTTTTGTGCAGCAGTCAGAAAGCCACAAAAATTGTCTTAAAATATATGCTAAATTTTAAAAATTAAGTAGGAAAGAAATGATAACTGATATCATAAAAACCTTCTCTGCTTGTGTGAAGGGGTTATGAATGTATACAAATACAAAAATTGAGCCTGTACATACAAAAATTGTGGTTTTAGACTTATCCGAAAACATCCAACATGGCCGTTGTTTATCTTAGTTTCCATAGCAACCACTGAGTGCACTGTCAGTTAGACAGTATTTTTTCAATCTGAGGTCTTCAGAAAACCCTATACCATACCAGAACGTAGAAATTAATAGTATAAAATTTAGTTTCAAAAGGGAAGCATTGCCTTAAGTCTGTCAATTATTTCTAGAACTCCCTCCACATAAACAAGCTGAGGGAGAAAGGCTATGTACCAAATAGCAAGCACACACTGCCATCAGCAGCAATGAAACAGAGCAGCATGCCAGGTGTACAAAATACAATTTAATGCATAAACACATGAGAAGGTGGGCAAGCCATATGACAACAACTGTAATAAAAAGCTAACAATTATCTGCTCCAACACTGGTGGCGGTAAGACCTCAAACTTATGTGTCATGGCACAATCCCAGAAATATCAATACAAGCCACCAACCAGCAAAATTTTCTTTACACTTAATTTGGTGTAGTATCAGTTCAGGAAAAGTTTATTACATTAAAATTTACACCAATTCTGATGTCAACAGAAGAAACAACAGAGAAAAACCTAAATGCTATTTTAGGATATCCAACTCTTTAGCTACCAATGAATGCTCCACACAATATATCGTTATAACATATGTATAGACCATCCTTTGGTACCAAAAGACTTAACCCCCCCCCCACATTTATTTAACAACCCATACAGCGGAACTCCAATATTCGTGTTTTTTTTAATTATCCTCTTTTTTAACTTGGATTTTCACCGGAAAAGGCAATATTCATCTTTCTTCCAACGTGACTGGCAAGTCACATAGGACGAGAAATGAGATGATATGGGCCAGTTCCAAGTATTTAAATTAAGCAACAGCTATCTATCCATTGTTGTAAAATTGCAGGTTTTCCATAATTTTATAAACTGAATTATATAAATATACAGTATAGTAAAATTTATATATACTGAAATGACACCTAAACAGCGCATCAAATATCTGATGACATATTTGGATACACTTAACATTTGAAAGAAGAAAAAAACCTTGGACAAATTATTTTTTTTTCCTAAACCAGTGCTGGTGGATCGTCTGCAATAGGACATCAATCTGCAGAAGTGACACAACCTGATAACCTAATGGGAGGAGACCACCTTTTAAACAAGTCATTATTTGCCACATATCCCCTACGGATGGTGCTTACCTTTTGTGACCTGAACCGAGCTGGCAGGGGATCTCGCAATTGGTGGCCCTAGAGATGTAATGTCCAGTCTGGCTCTTATCAGCCCACTCCTAATGCATGGGTGAGAATGTCCATTGAAATTCATCTGGAACATGAGTGAAGCCTACTGGTCGAATATGCCACTAAATGACCACCTTCAGTTTTATGTTGAATAAAACAAATAGTGAACTTCGGAGACAGCCCTAGACCAAGAGATTTGCTTACAGCTTAGATAAAAATTATCTCCTGTATCTGGCGGTACAGTCCTGACTGTGTGCGTCCTGTGACCCTAAACGATGTTGTCACTGCATTTAGGAGCACCACGACATTTCTGCCACTGTCAGTTGGCTTTTTAAGCACACGTGTCCTCCAGACACATGTAGACTTCACAAGTCCTGTCTGGCAGACTTATTGAGATGTCCGTTACTCGTGGCTCCACTCGGCAGAGTGTCGGGACCAAAGTAGGAAAGTCATGCCCGATGCATGCTTTTCCATACAATCATGCCAAGTGTCCAGATGGAACATTAAAAGGGTCTAGTGTGCTAATGAAGAATGTACCTATTTATGTAGTCATCGAAATCAGACTTGCGGGCTGCTTGCTGCTGACCTCTAGAGGGCATAGGTCCTGACGAATGGAAATCTCAACAAACGGACACGAGGTTAAGCTATTATGTGCAGGATGAGACAATTCCTTGGGTAAACCCATGACCTGCATTTATGGAAGACTCCTTAGATGGCGGGGAACGCCCATGATCTGCCCTTGCCTTTCCTTAGGGTAGGGCAAACCTTGACAGGTTCTCTATGGGCAGGGCTTGTAGACAATGCAACAAAGACTAAATCACACACATAAGACTACATCATGTTTCAGGAAATTACCTGGGAAGTTAATGCAGTCAGCAAACGCTCAATGATATAGGTTTTTACACTAAAAGTGAAATACTGCCGCTTTGCTGCAAGCAAGCACAACGCACTTAGGTTACTTGGATGAACAGAAAAAAAAATGTATTTGCAATGATTTTCTAGACCGATTTAAAAGTGAAATTTTGTTGTTAAGGAACAGATTGGCTAGATTAAGGACTGGGAACCAATTAAACTATTTTTTTTTAGTTAAATCCTGTAGTGAAACTGATATTCGTCCTGTTTAATATTCGTCGTCTCAGTAACAGATTATTGACGAATACTGAAGCTCTACTGTATTTTTAAATTTAGAATTAGTTAAAACCAAATCTGAGCAGCATATAACTAGCATCTTAACATTATGAAATGGAGAGCAAATGGAAAAGCATGGCCCAAGTAACACACGGCATCCAGCACCACCAGTGGTGCCAATGGTAACTTGGTACCCTAATACATCTATGTAAGCAATGTTGCGGCACACATCACAGGGTCCATGTACAGGCCCTGCTGTTTCATAAGCTGCCAAAGAATGGAGCCACGGACTGAAACTGCACAGCGCAGAATCCAGATACCCATTCACAGTTTGTGCTTTGCCTGAGGTTATATGATGGGATTATTATATTGAAACATTTTTTTAGATTCAGACTTTGCCAAAACACACTAAAAATTCTTCAAAAGATATCCTATATATATAATTTTTTATTATTATTTAAAAACAGTTTATTTACACATCTCAGGCCAGGAGAAGATAAGATACACAAATGCATTACATTACAACCACTAAGTCCAACAGATCTGAATATGGCTGAAGCCTGATCTAACAATTAAAACTGACACTCCCCTGACATGTTTGTGACCACTTCACACAGGTCATCAGTTATGGGACTGCAATTTTAGCTCATTGTTTCCTCCTCCAAATTATAACTGGGCAGGATAAGTTTCAGTAGAGAAGTCTGCAAGCAGACCAGGGTCAACCCCAGTTCTGCCCGTAAGAATCTTCATACCATGCATCATCACTGCCGCTGAAGCTACTGCTGCTGAATGGCTCCTGCTTAATTTCTTGTTTCAGGGGCTGTTGAGCTATAGGCAGGCTGCCCCAGCTGTCTGTATTCTGTCGTTTCGAGCTCCCAGTGGAGAAGTCTGCGCCTGCTTTTCGTTTCCCTCCCCTGGCCGCAAGTTGTGCTGTCCCTGCCGCAGGGGCGTTTCCATTGCTGGCCCTACGCCCCCCACGCACGGCTCCCCTGGCAGATGCAGGTCCGCGGCCTTTACCGGGCGCCCCTCGTATTCCCGGGCCTCCTGCGTAGGTACGTCGGTCGCCTGAAGGACCTCTGATAAGCGGCTACCATGAAACGAAAAAAGACCATTTTGAGACATTTTTTGCCCTAATTATGAACATGGACTGGTGAGACAGACAAAGAGGAGGTAAAGGGCACACAGAAAATGTGTTATCATACTTCAATGCCAAACAAGTCTGACTCATATTTGTACTTCAGTAGAACTGTGATTGTGACACTTCAGTTCAAGAATTTAGAAATATTTATGCAGTTCAAAATTTTAAAAAATTTCAACAAAATTAAACACAAAATCCAAAAGTGTAAAATTTGAGAGGAACACATTTACTATGACCCAACCCTCCCCATTATGAAAGCAAACTGTTTTTTTTTTATTACTTTTCAAATAAGCTTTATTAAACAGTGTACTTTCATAAGAAATCTAAGCAGGGCTCTCGATGTAATATTCCTAATTAACAAACAAGCCATCTAGTTAACATGCAATACAATCTATTTATCTGTGGTGGTGCTTTTTATGTTATTGTTAAGACATCCAAACATACGTATGAGCTCCAAGGAACAGATTATATACAGCATATTCATACCAATATTGGGCTGTCAGTGCCAGACTTAAGCATTATCAAACGCTAACTTGTGTAAAATTACCACCTGTGACATAAGACACTTGAGACAAGCTGCCAACTTAACCGTCCGAGACAAAGTTAGAAATGAAAGCAGACAAGACTGTGGAAACACCACCATGCACCAAATTCACTAAGAAACAAAAGACCAAATGGTAAGAATGCAGCTAGAACAACTTTCAACGCAGGCTCTACCCCTAAAAAGATCTGATGTGAAATCAAGAGGTTGTCCTGGGAGAATATAGACTGATGACAATCGACATGGAATGACAACAGTCATTGCTGCCCATCTACGAATGGACCCTCACTATAGCACTTAACAGCAGAAATAAAAACTGATGCTGATCGTGACAAACTTGCACTTTTTCGTAAAGCTAATGGAGTGTCACAGTGGTGATCAGTCCATCACCTTCTGTCGATTATCTTGAGCAGAGGGGATGGATTTTCAAGGCTAGGTGGTATACCATCTGAATTTGTTTCCCAGAAGGCATAGTTTGTTTCACCAGCGCAATATCTTTTTCTTGCCAATGGCACATTAAGGATGCAACACTATACACATATGGTATTAGGGAACTGCTCATCCGAGCTACGGAGTTATTGCGGAGATCTAATGCAGCAGTATCTACAAGAAACAGAAGGGGGAGAGGTCAACTGGTTGAAGGAGACTGCAACAGACACAAAAACCAACCCAAGTAAGAATGCCTCGGCAAAAGACATTTACAAATTCTATGCTGGAAATGCCCAAGCAAGGAACTGATAAACAATTATGGCAATGTCAAATATGCAGCAACGTCAACTGCGATAACATAACCACAATTTTTATGGAAAATGGCGGGCACCGTCACTGGATCTATGGAGCCCTTAGGCGACCAGTCCAACAAGTGGCTGTTCTGTGAAGACAGACTGAGCCATATGGGATCATTCCCAGTGCAATGAAGCCGATCCTTCTGATATCAATGCCTTAGTGCACCAATTCTTGGTCTTTCCGCACTTGTTTTCCTTCTTCACTATTTCTTTGTTATCCCTTTTTATGACATACCCAAAGAACTGGCTGCTTCTGAGTTAGGACAATAACTGCTGAGTTGATTTATTTCAAGACCTATGAGTGTACATTTTATCTGTCAATTATAATTTTATAGATCCCCCTGTGTGTTTCTTAACCCCATTGTGGTAAAAACAATAATAGGGCCACTGCCTCCCCATCAAGCATGTCATAAGAATAGACTAACTGGGAGTTTCCTTCTAAGTCAGAGTGTATGTACCTGAGAGGCAAGGATCCAACAATTTGCATACAAATAACAAATAAGTCAGAGATTCTATATGTTGGTTCTAGGGACCGGTTGTGGGGAAAACAAGTACAGACCCACTGACTACCCGAAAAAATGTCAGAGTCAAACTATTACGAGCTTCCTTCGAAGTACATCTGCCTGAGAGGCAAGGTACCAACAGTCTGCATGCAAATGTAAGATCTGTGAAATGGATGCGCATGCAACACTTAGTTTCTGGTGCAGGGCTATAGTCCAGAAGTGGACGAACAACCAGAACCTTCCGCCAGAGTTTACAGCCGATTAACGCGAAGAAGAAGATATTTAGTGTCCATACATCAGGTTTTCCACTATCACCCAACAAATGCTCCCCCATACATCAGGTTTTCCACTATCACCCAACAAATGCTCCCTATCAGACTACATCCTACAGTATAGCATATATAATACCTATAATATTTCATCCTTGCGATGCAAATGTGACAGACAGCATTTCTATTCATTCCATGTTCAATTTACACATGAAATGAACCCCCTCCTATGCCCAACCACCCATCGCTGTAACGTCACATTTGCATGAGAGCCCTGCCTGTTGAAGTTCTAATAAATATACTTACAGGGGGCATGCCTCCTCTGCCGCGGGCACTTCTCACTAAGGGTACAGGTGGGTAAGCATAGTAGTCAAAGTCGTCATACCCGTAAAAGTCATCATAGAATGGCTCTGCAAGACAATAAGGAAAATGATCATTCATGTGAACATCTTAACCCCTATTTTCACAAATACACTTGCACATACGAGTGAGGCCGAGGATTTTGGTCTGTACTATAGTTTCTATGCCAGTGCCAGCAAGCAAAGTGTGACTTGAGTCTTCGGAAAAGTGTAGCATGTGTGACCAAATTATAAACTGTTACACATGTGACTATTACTATCACATTTGCCCATAAAAGGATGGATGGCACATGCAACTTTATGTTGCAGCGTTTTTTTTAGAGCGTTCAACTCTTCGATTACAGAGAAACGCACTATCTGGCTTTTTCGAAAACACAGTTAAAAGCATAAAATGCAGCAGATCTGTGAGCTTTACCAAGTGTTTGTGTGGAAAAACAATGTGGGCTCCGAGCAGACTTCATGCATACCAACAAGATTTATGACATTAGAAGCCTCATATTTATACATGTGTTTATCCGATTTCACTGAGCTAGACAAAGAAAGTTACACAGTCACCGAGTCAAACTTTGCGTGTGTTTATATTTATACATAACTGGGTGGTTCATGTTCATTTGTGATTCATTTTGGAAATATTTTATCGAGTTTTCATCGAGTGCCATGGTGGTAGGTATACCATCTGTTTGTTTAATAATGATTAACTACAAACACAATTATTTGCCGTGCAGTATTCTAATATTCCTCAACAATCCCTAGGCACTTTGATGTGTAATGTGTGCACACTGAGCTGCAGTTGAATTAGTATAGTCTGTTTAAATGTGTAATACTTGTGACATTTTGAAACTGCATTATGTTATTGTTAAGACATCCAAACATCCTTTGGACCTCTGATGCTCAGAAAGTTCTGGCTGTTCATCCACTTCTGAACTTTAAATCTTGTTTCAAAACCTGAGTTTTATCCACTATATAGACCTGGGTCATTTGTGTGCAGACTGTTGGTTCCACAGCTCACCCCCAAATCAGCTGACTTACAACATGCTTGTTAGGGACCATGGGACTATTCTTGTTTTTTTTTACCCACTCTGGTTTTTTTTTTAAGCCACAATGGTGGAACCAACCCCCCCCCCGATAAAAACATGACAAACACTAAACACCTTACCTGGGTATGGCAAGCGTCTCATAGGAACTCCCAGTGTTGGTGGGCCAGCCCTCACTGGAGGCAACCAGTAATCATCATAGGCGTAGTAATGACCTCTGGGAGGGTAGCGGTCTTGATCCCGCTTGCGCAGCTCTTTCTTCTTGTTTTCCGATGGAGGTTTTGCCAGCGATACGTCTATTTCCATATTGCCAATCTTTGTGCCATTGAGAGCTTCCATGGCCTTTATGGCATCGTCACGCTCCTCAAAATGAACAAACCCGTAGTCTTTGATTTTTTTCACCCTCTCCACTTTTCCAAATTCACCAAATTTCTCCTTCAACTGATCCTCCGTTACATCTGAGGTCAAATTTCGTACGTAGAGCACTTTCACCTTTAGACAGATGAGAAAAGACAAAAAATGTTGAGACATTTAGTTTTAGACATAATTAGTTTAGATATACATTTTACCATTATTCAGATCAGAATAGACTCATATTATGTTGTGATTCACAGCTATGCTGTGATAACTGCGCCTTTCAGCATACCTAAGACCACCAGCAAATCCCTAATGGCTGACAATGTTTATCTATCTAGTAACAGCATAGTACTATATTTGTTAAAGTGTGTTCCCTATCTCATAACAGCATATTACCTTATTTGTTCTTGTGTGTCCTATAGTGACAGCACATTACCAAATATTTTGTAAACTTTTGCCCTGTCTAGTAAAAACATATTACCCCATGTCTGCTATATCTAGTGCCAATATTTGCCTCATATCTTGATTTTTGGGAATTAATTCAGTTCTCAACATAACTGCAACACTTTTTTCTTTGCCAGGGATGCCACTGTATACATAAATTTTTAGCGTTCACCGAAGATTATGGTTCTTCACTTACTTCTGAATTTTGGTACTGTCCCAGAACTTATGCATGCGCATCCATTTTACAGATCTGGCATATATATATATGTGTATATTTACAGACTGTTGGTTTCCCACCTCTCAGGAAGATGTACTCTATCTTTAAAACAAACAGCCCTTATAGGTCACCTTCTACATCATGCTTGTTTTTAGAGTGGAAAGGTGTAGGGGGGGGGAAGAACCTCTGGGTTTATTCTTTGTTCTCTACAAGTGTAGCCCCAGAATCCACATGAAAAGTTTACATAAAAGAAAACTGAACAAGATGAACAGAAATTTAAAAAAAAAAAGAAGAGGGATGTACAATCTATAAAAAAAAATTAATAAACCTTTGACATTGTTTCATTGTCAGGCTCTTCCATGGGGTCAGCCCAGTCGACAATGACATCACACTGCCAAAACTTTGGGTGCCCTGATTGCAGCTTTCTCTTGGCATTTGATGCGTGCTTGTGGCTTTCATATTCCAGAAAGGCAAAGCCCCGGTTCTTCTGTCTTGGGTTGTCAGCCAAACCATACACAATAACATCCACCAAACCATCTAAACCAGAAAAACAAAGAAACAGTGAACAACACAGCGAAATCTTAATTCTGTGTTACTGTACCAAGATCTCTTTTTCTTTTAGCATTCCATCTTTTTCTCAGCCAGTGGCTCTCAACCTTCTTAATGCGACAACCCTTTAATACAGTTCCTCATGTTGTGGCGACTCCCCCAACCTTAACATTATTTTCATTGCTTCTTTATAACTTCAGTGACTGTTTTCCTATGGTCCTGTGAAAGGGTTCATTCAACCCACAAAAGGGTCACGACCTCCAGGTTGAGAACCGCTGTTCTCTAAGCTGTAAACTGGCAAAAAGATTTGGTTTGTTCAATTCAAAACTTGAGTTCTGCATACAAATCTGTTATACAGATCCAGCTATCTGTATGCAGACTGTTGGTTCCTCACCTCTCAGGCAGATACATTCTGAAAACCCCTAATCAGTTACCTTTTATGACATACTTGTTGAGGGCAGTGGGTCTAGTCTTTTTTCCACCTGGATGGGGCTTTGGAACCCACAGGGGAGCGAACTCAACATTCCAGACCCCGAGGTTCACTGCTGCAGATATCACCCTAACTCCATTCATCTCTGATTTGCCTCCTCTTTCACACTGGTGGCTCCCAAGTGTTTGTAAGGCTACCTCTATATCATTATCTGCCTCTGTTTCTCCTAAGTCTACCCATGCTCCTATCAACTTGTGTGTGTGTACAGTTTGTGTCTCTCTGTTATCTATTCTCTCTAGGAGGTTAAACAGGTGCTCTAGGATTGGCACCCACATAGTAGTTTTTTGAGTCAAAGTGTCCACTAGCCACACGAAAATTGAGAATTTGAGACAGCTGTTATTCTCATTTATAAAAACAAGCAAAAAACTACACCTAATATAAATGTGACAGAACAGATATGAAGCGTAAAGATTTCATATGTATCAGTCTTAGGTGTGGCATAATCTATTGAAGATAAGCCACATAGCGAGACAGACTAAATTCTGTCCACAGTGTTGAACGATCGTTAACTAGAACTTCATCTAGTACGAAGCTGGAACTGTGGATTATTTTAACACATACACTCAGTTAAAGACATTTTAAAAAATGTGGCCACAAATTCGGTGAAAGTCATTTGATAACATGTGGCCATAAACTCAGTGAAAGTCATTTTAAAAAAAAAATTAAGCCATTATCGGGCAGTGTGATCAAAAGGCTGAGGTGTTAGCTTTTTCTGTCCATAACTTCCCAAAAGGTCATGGTTATTCAACCACATTCCTCCAGACATCTTTCCTTAGTTTACTCTGTCTCCCCAGAGGTGACAGAACCTTGGCCTCACGACCCCCCCCCCCCCCAAATGTGGAAAGGGCGATAAGCAGACCCCCAACCATGCAATCATTTCTCAATTTATTGCCATTGAACACAATTATTATTGTGTACTTAAATAGGGTTTTGGTCCTTTGAGAAAATATGTACGCTGGCTGAGGCCCCCCCCCCCCCCCCCCCCCCAAAGAGTTGTCAGCATCAGTGCCCCTGGCCTCCTCATGTCAGTCATGTCTGTCTCTATTTCTATACAAGTTTGTGTCTGTATGTCTCTCCTTTTAATACTTTGGCCCTGTGGGTTCTGATCGAAAGAACATTCTAGTTACCAGACTTTCTCAGTGTGTACCCTAGCAGCATGGCATCTTTTCCTCACCTCCCGATTCATTGGAATTTTCTGCTCTCGCAAAGCTCTTTAGTTTTTTTTTCCCATACCATTTAATTCCTTCTGTGCTGTATAAGCACAAGTGAATGAATATTTCTATTACCTTATAGACAGAGAAACAAAATTCAAACTGGACACTACATCTCCATGCTGAAATGTATGTCCTATGCCTTCAGTACATAAATTCAGCACATAAAATAGTACCTGTTCTTTTTCCAAATTCTTCTTTTATTTCTTCTTTTGACTTGTTTTTTGGGATGTTGCCAACAAATAACCTCACATTAGCCACTGAGATGTTCACTTTCAACTTCTTTCCAGATCTAATTTCATAATCATTCAGCTGGTGAACAAATAAATATGAGTTATGGGTATATTTAACTCTCTGTACATATTATGAGTATATTAACTACTCTCTGTACAAATTATCATCAAGTTCCTTGCTAACTGGCATGGATGACAATGCCTCTCCACAATCTGCTACCTTTAACAGCATGTATCCGTTCATACGTCGACAACCCTTCATAACATGACAAAAGACTGTCAAAGAAACATCTTGAGTTCTCGTCTCTTTTTCCAAGATCTTTCTGGTGGTGTCACAACATGTTCCTTCTCATAACATACCAAATGTAATCAGTTTCTTTCTAATCTTCGTGATAAGTTGTCTTTCAGCCCTCGCCTCTTTAAAAATATCTGGGTTGCTATTCTTGACAGTCCAAGGCTTAATCTGTAAAAACCAAATCCAGGTGCTGTACATATAATGAATCTAAATTACAACTGAAATCCTTCTTGAGACAATAAGCTGACCTAGACTGCCAAATCAGTCCAGCTTAAAATTAGGTAATAGAAAGTACTAGTGGAAGTAAAGGCAACCTCATTTCCATGAAGTGAAACCACACAGGGGTATAAGATCCTCATGTGACATGATGATGATAGGTGGTCATGTTTTGACATCTCATGCTATCACCAGAATCAAGGGTCAAGTTAGTGTTCTTGTTATCTCTTTGCCTTCCCCCTACTCTCTTTCCCTCAATTTTGTCAGCTGTAACTTAGCTCTCCAGTTCATTAATTCTCATAAAATGCCAACAACAAAAAACCAACAAGTGTCTGAGTCATTTTTTGTGTGTGTGTGCACATACACATGACTTGGACAGATAAGTCAAGCGTATACAGTTTTCTTCTTCTCCGCGTTCAAACTCTGGCGGAAAATTCCAGCTGTTGATCTACTTTTGGACTCTTGTCCTGTTCCAGAACCTGAGTGTTATGTGCATAAACATTTGACAGATCTAACTCATTTGAATGCAGACTGTTGGCTCCTTGCCTCTCAGGCAGATACACTTGACTTCCAAGAAAGCTCCCAATTAGTCAACTCTTATGACTTGACTTGCTGTTAGGTAGGCAGTGAGTCTATTCTTGTTCCACCCACAATGGGGAATATGAAAGTAATTTTACATATTCCTCAACATCCCTTTTACACTGGACTTCAGGTTTGCTTTGTAACCGTAAAGTGCCCCAATATAACTGTAGGCAGTGAAAAGGGGTTTCTGGAATTTGTTCCTGTTTGTGTCTAATCCTGGAATGAAAAAACAAACTGTACTACTGCATAATATGAGAGGTTCCTGTGGAGGGTTGACATGAGACTGAACAAATATAAAAGACTTGGTTGAGGACCTATGCTCCCTGAGTGATAATAGGAAGAGGAAACATAGTACTAGCAAGATAAAACAAGCCCAAACCTCATTCACTGCTTTTGTGGCTGCTTCTTTCTCACAGAAGGTAACAAAGGCATAACCTCGGTTTAGTCCAGTCAAAGGATCCATCATGAGTCGCATGTCCCAGATTGTGCCACATTTCTCGAACAGTGGAATCAGTTCATCTTCGAAGACATCCTTCGGGATTTTTCCGCAAAAGACCTGCAGAAAATTTTATAACAGAAAATTGCATTATTTAAAATAATTTGAATTAAGAATTCAACAGTACTCAGTGAAGCATTAGCACTTATCAAAGGCAGAGTCCTTTTTTCATATCTCGAATGTATTAGATCTATGCATTTTGTTTCATCAGAAAAACCTGTGTGATTCTGTGGCCCCCCCCAACAAACCTGAGGAATGGTAACTCAAGCTGACATGTTAAGACAACATTTTACTGATGTGTGGAACGGTGTCCTCAAATTAGTGCCTATGGGACTAACGTCCAAAATTACACAGCGTTGTCTTGTATTTCTGAGTTTTGTTCCTTGCCGGCAACAGCTTTTTATGGCTAGTATTCACTAACTGTGGCCAAACAGACCTGAGAATTTCTCTTGGAGATACTCCAGTTATCAATGTTCGTAATTGTAGAACTAGGTCTAGTTGTGTAATGTGCTGATAAAGGTTTTCTAACCACAACGGTCATTTGCCATTTGTGATTGTGATAATGTGAAACTGAGTGGTTCTACACTTTGTACAACTTGATATCTTTTTACGACACTGTCCAGTCGCATAGTATTATAGTGTCCTATGAGGAGGCATAATACAGCCCGTGGTGATGGCAAGTGTGACTAGGCCCATGGCAATGGCGAGTGTGACTAGGCCCATGGCAGTGGCGAGTGTGACTAGGCCCATGGCAATGGCAAGTGTGACTAAGCCCATGGCAGTGGCGAGTGTGACTAGGCCCATGGCAATGGCGAGTGTGACTAGGCCCATGGAAATGGCGAGTGTGACTAGGCCCATGGAAATGGCGAGTGTGACTAAGCCCACGGCAATGGGAGTGTGACTAGGCCCATGGCAATGGCGAGTGTGACTAGGCCCATGGCGATCACGCGTGCGACTAAGCCCGTGGCGATGCAAGTGTGAATAGCAAGGCCCGCCCATATCATCAACACTAAAATTATAGCATGGGATTTCAGGACCATTGTTGACCAACATTTATGTTTAGTGTATTTCTTCTCAGGCACTCAGCTCTTGTCCTTTCTGCATTTATTTCTTCCTTCAGTCACACTGCCTTCCTGATGTGCCCCCTCCAGGCAACATGGCATTTTATTACGAATCTACCTCAATACATGTATCATTCATGTCCCACTTGCACACATCTACCCAACTATGATTCACCATAGAGGATGTTGTTAGGGACTCTACCGTCCTCCATGTATGACACAGTATTAATGGAATAAAATGAAAAAAAAAAATGCTAGCTTTATAAACATCCATGTTAAGAAAAACCATCACTAAAATGTTTACCTCATGTCCAACCCCAGGTGGTGTTGGGTCACCCCCAGGAGGAGGGCCTCCGTATTTCCTCTGCCCAGTGGTAACATCCAGAGAATAACCTGTACGGTCAAGAATTTCCTGAGTGTAAGATAAATACAAATACTGACTGCATGTATACAAACTGGTGAGGGTTATGACATCAATCATTGCATAATCTAGGAATCAAAGCTATATATATATATATATACACACACATACATACAACCGAAGATATAAACAAAAATGTTACAATTTGGATAGAATATGCTGTTCTGGGTGAAGCACAAAGATAAGTAAAATGTTAGCATGCCCCAAAAATGCACTATAAGGTACTTAGCACTATAAAAATGAAACAATGTAATCATGTGAAGCTTTGGAACAGCACTCAACTTTCAGCACATCAAGACAAAATCATTGTGGCGGATAGGATTTTTATGGAGACATCTTTAAAAAAAAAAAGTATTTGACTACTAAGGTCATTATATGTGACCTTTATTACTGGAAATAAAACACGGCAAATACAAAATAGAATGCAATCATCATCATTCTATGTATCATTTACATATTACAGGGAGCCTGCGGTTGGTTGGTTTCTCTATCCTGTGTAATCCTTTCGCTAATGTCGATGGGTCGGCGCCTGTGGCTTTGGCGTTGCGAACATCCACCATAATGCTAGGGTTGATCCCAGCTGCTTTGCGTTGGTTTCGACAGTAGTATGGAGAAGCCGACCGTCCAGAGAGCAATGGCAAACTACTGGACATAAATTTGCCTAGAAAAAACACAACAGCCAAAAAAATGCTTGTGTTGGCGTTGCAATATTCTGTAAAGGATACGCAACTTTAACTAACTGTGGATGGAATCCAACCTAGCACCTCTGGCCTCTCTCATCAATATTCATCACACACATTTTTGTATGTGTGTGGGTTCCGGGGCCCCACAGCGGGGAAAAGAAGAGCAGACTTGCTGCTTGCTAACCCCCTCCAACAACAAGCAAGCCATAAGAGTCAACTAAGTGAGGGCTTCCTTCAAAGACATGGTGCCTTTGCCTGCAAGGCGAAGAAACAACGGTATCAACACAATAAGTCAGATTCGAAAAACAGATGTGCACACAACATTCAGGTTCCAGGGATGGTAAAACAACCAGAACTTTCCGCTGGAGTCAACGCAAAGAATGAGAGATCATACGATTTCTCTTGGACTTTCCTCAATCTTGTCTTCCAATTTCAGTGCACGTTTTGTGACTGTCCGGTTTATCTGAAAATGTGCCTAAAATATCTATCTACATCCTTCCCCACAACTGTTGATACAAGCAGATGTCCAGACATTTCTACAGCAAATTCAACTAAGACTGCAAAATTGGGTAATTTGTGAATATAGATAGCATCTGTCATGGTTTGAGCATTGTAAGCTTGCTTCAGGATACCGTGCTGCTGGTTCAGTCACAATTGCAGGCAATCCAACCATTCAAAAAGCCATAGCAAATCAGTTAACATTAAAATTGCCTAGTGAAATCAAACAACAAATAAAATGCTGCGGGTTAGTCCTGCAGAAGGACAAGCAACAACTAATGATATTATTTAGACACCAGCTAATTTTACTTAGGTTAATTAACTAGAGAAATCTAAAACAAAAAGAAAAGTCTAGCCTTTTTTGTGTTAAAAATTAGGAGAATTAGATATTTCTCTGAAGGGCAGTGACATCTAACCCACCTTCAGCTTGGCCTCATCAGGCCCCTTGACAAGTGGTGCCACAGTGCCGGCCTTAGATTTCTGGCGGAAGGTTTTCATTTTGCCACAAAGATAGGCACTCTTGTTGCCGACATGTTCCAGGTTGCTTTCACAGAACTGTTGCAGCACTTTGATGGCATCTTCTGTTGAAAACTCTTTGAGAGCATCCATAGCTCGTTCATCAAGATCAGACTGAGACAGCTTTCCTGTTTTTGTTAAAATGAATCAAGTTAGCTTTTCCTTTTAAACTAAAATTCATTTAGCATAAACTAAACACAAGCTGTAAATAAGTAAATACATCAGCGACTAACATAAACTAAAGTAAAATCAAAAAGCACCTAACTGATTCCATACAAAGACACTAGATTTTCAAACTACATCTGTTAAAATCATTATGAGATAGCTTTCACCTTAAAAATAATAGAGTGGAAAAATATTTTAATTTTATATTGCGCAACTTAAAACTGAATACCTGAAAAAAAAAATTTAAGGCAGTTAACTTTAACTACTGACCTGTTTTAAAGATTGCAAGAAGTTCTTTAGCTACAGTTTTGTTAATTCCATGTTTAAGGAGGGTCTCTGCTTCAGTCAACTCTTCTGTAGTCAGGATGTCTTTATCTGAATCACCCCCGTTTTGACTCATCTGCAAACAAAACACTGAATTAAAAAATTTGACAAAACAGTGGACTGTTAAAAAATTGACATTCAGTTTGACTAGATTTCACTCTAGAGCATGCTGTACTGGATGGACGGCCCAAACTGTTGCAAACAGAAAGATGAAATCTGGCCGAGAGGAATGTCCTTCACTATAAAATATGGAGCACTATTGAAGACAACGAGCACACTGTCAATACAGGAGAAGAAGTCTAGCAAACACTGATCACTGAAGAATAAGAGAAGACCAGATCTCTGCCAGTGTCAAGCTGAACATAAAATAGTGCAAGTTTATGTTTTGCTCCATGCAGCGTGGTAAGCATCTTTTCAAAGTTAGCATCCTTTGGATATTTTCTCCAGGTTACGCCGTGTTCGAAAATGAAATAAGCAGGCAGATAGACTGGCCAGTTCCGCACCGCTTGGTGGTGAACTGAGGTATGACAAGCTAAATGTTGTGAGGGCTTTTTTTAGGAGTGAGTGAACAGTGCCAAGGCAGAGAGATCATTACAGTCTGGGGAGAATTGCGCTGTGAGGAGTTAAAAGGGGATCTGGCTGGCTCTCAATACTCAAGGGGAAGGTGAGACGGCTATACAATCGGACAGTTACTGGTGCCATCGGAATTGAAACTCTTCGCTTGCTGCTGAAGATGGGGACGGAGCGCTTATGGAGGTGTCCCAAGTGCAGTGATGTCGATTCCTAAATCAACGGTAAGCAACAACCTAATTTCTCGCCTTTTATGACACACCTCTTTGGGGTCAGTGGGCCGGACACCCCCCCCCCCCGGCCTAGTACCCACATCTTGTACAGAAGGACCTCAGATTTTATTCATTCTTAGCCATTTTCTTTAGCCTTTTGTCTCCCAGTGAAAGATCTACTTTCAGTATATTCACATTGAGTTCTTTCTAAACATCTGTTTATGTTTGGTTACTTTTTTTAATTTTAAGTGTCTTTTTAGAGATGATTTAGTCAGTCTAATGCCAACTCGCATACATTTGCTTTTTTCTTTTTCTGAACGTTCACCATCTGCAAACTTAGGTAGAAAAGTTATGGTTGTTCACTGACTTCTGGACGTTGCCTTGTTCCAGACCCCTTTTACAATGCAGCTTATTTGTACAACGACAATTAGTTCCTCGCCTCTCAGACAGATGCACTCCAACTTCTAAGAAAACCCACAATTAGTCGCCTTTTTAGAGATGCTTTTTAGGGAGGCAGTGGGTTTATTCCTTTTGCCCTCCAAACAGAGCCCCAGACCAATACTGGGATGTTTCCTCTAACATGCCACAAGAAGCTATTTCATTGCTGTACCTTACCCTGCTTCCCATGTCCCCAGTACCACACAGGGTGTGGCCAACCATCCTGAATCAGATAACATTTTCTAGGACCACTAACCAAACTTCCTGCGTTCAATCCACATTCAGCCAGATTTAGTAGGTGTAGGCCAGAATCATTTTCTGTTTTACCTGTATTAGGACACTACTGCAAGCAAGCATCAACTTAATGTAGGCTTTAGATTACACAGAATGTTGTAAGAAATCTTGGGGCTCAGTGTGTGTAGTGTGCCAAGCTGAAATTACTGATTTCCCTGTGCAAGTACCAGGGCCCCATGTGGGGGAGGGATGGGGTGGAAAATGTAATCAAATTCTAACAAGCATGTCGTAAAAGACAACTTAATTAGGGGGTTTCTTGAAATCATATGTGTTAATTACTGGGTTGAAAAGTGCATCTGCTTGTGGGTCCCGGGGACCTCTTATAGGGAAAGCAAGAACAGACCTACTGCCTACCGTAAAGCATGTCATACAAGTGGACTAATTGGGAGCTTTCTTCGAAGTCGGAGTGCATTTGCCTGAGAGGCAAGGAACCAACAGTCTGTATAAAATTAGTTATATCTGTCAAACAGATGCACACGCAACACTCAGGTTCTGGGACAGGACTGCAGTCCAGGAGTGGACGAACAACCAGAACTTTCCGCCAAACTTTACAGCTGGTAAACACGAAGAAGAAAGGTGCAAATAAAATACTGCAACCTTGCTGACAAAACATGCATGCGAACTGCCCTTTTGAAAAAAAAAAGTTTTGTTTGAAAACATAAAATGGGGCTACGTGGTCTTGAGCCATGGCGTCCGTCTTGAGTGCTGGAGATCGCAGTTCAAGCCCTGTTGAAGGCTGGGATTTTTTCAAGTGGACTTCTAGTAATTTCCCCTAGTCTCTGGGTAGTAAGATCAGACGCCCGTGTGTACTGCTGCGTGCATAAAAAATCAACTAGCAATTGAAAATCGAAAAAAGCAGGCTAACAGCGCTGCCCGGGCAAAAATTTGCAGTTAAAAATTTCCGCTAAGTATTTCCTGATTCTCGCCAGTGCTACGGATTTTGAGCCTGCACTGAGATTCTTCGGACTCATACTTTATGTCCATGCGTTCATGCATCAGTAAAATACATTTAATAAATGGTTAGGTAAATTAGCTATCATCCGAATAATGGCCACATATTATGGTGGCCCAAAAAATTTTGGGCTTCTTACTGGTGAATATAAAGCGGAAAAAGTAGAATAAATTTTCGTGGTTGATGTCATGAAAGTGGGATAACTTTCCGGAGATGATGCCACCAAACCGCTGAGTCAAACTAGCTGCAGAGGCTTAACTGGATGGCTGGGACTCACCAGCAGCAGCTATTCATCTCGTGCTTCCTAATTTTATTTGCTCGTGAATCCCAGCCATCTAGTTTAGCACCCCCCCCCCCCCCGGCGGCTATTCTGTGAATAGCTGTAACATAAACAGTCACAAACAGCAGATTTTCGGGCACTATTTGCTGCTTCTGTGCCACAATTTTCACATATAAAGGCGTCAATTATCAGTAATTAGTCGATTTCATTTTCCCTTATTTTTTTTCCCGTTCCCATTATTTTTGAGTTTTAAGTTTTTGAATGTTTAAAACACATGACCTAATGAGGCCCTGTCAGGGTGGGTTTTTTTCTGGCCGCCATAATATGTGGTCGTTATTCGGAGGATAGCCGGTAAATTTATAAAGTTAGTTGCAAGTCACTTTCATGTTTTAACTCTTTGAGTCCCAAAGAACGCATCATACGTTTACAGGTTACTGCCTAGAAGCCCAATGAACTCATGATGCGCTGATTTTACGTCTCTCTAGACTACCCCTTGCTGCTGTGATGCTAAACCCTCTGGGACTCAAAGAGTTAAGCATGCAGGAACTGATTGTTGGGGCAATCGTTTAGCTTATACTAAGTTGGGAAGTTCACAAACAGATGGCTGAACTTCACAAGGTTATTAGAAACTAAACAACCAGTATATATCAGTAAAATCAATATATAAATGAGCAGTTAGAATACATGCATTTGGTAAAAGGACATGGCAAAATGTAGTTAAAATAACCACAAAAAAAAAGTGTGGTTAACAATTCTTTTCTCAATAATGTTTTCTCTGTCCATATCAGGGCTTTTTTTTTTTTTTTTAACTATTAACAGAAGCAAAATTATTATCACGCGTGCAACAGAACATATTTAAATTTCTAAAAGCTTGTCAAAATCATTAACAAATCAAGTCGATTAGGCCGGCGTGGAAATTTACGAAAAAGCATGGACGACCACACGTCTGCTGCAGTTTGCAAGATTATCACCTTAAATGTTTAAGGATCTAATGCTACTAAATCCAATGTTATGTTAATAATCAGAAAACTAAGATAATAAAATACCCACCCTAAAATTTTAAGAATTCTGCTTCTTTTTGATGATGAGATAAAATAGAAAAATAAAAGGCCAAAATCTCTTCTCTAAAAAAGCGTCTTTCCTCGTAAGATAAAATTTTAGAAGAGACCACGTGATGCACGGGGATCACACTCAGTACTTCACGGTCAGTGGAGGAAGTCAACTGTGGATTTGAGGGGAAACGGACGGCCACCAAATACCAGCGTGGACATTAAGGGCTATTGTGTCCATAAAGCCGAGGAGACCGCTGAAACTAGCGTTGACATTAGTTAGGGGCTATTGTGGCCGCTGGGAAACAACGGAGGGTCACAGAATATCGGCGTGGACGCTGTAGCGTCTTTGACAGAGGACATCTAGAGGTTAAGTTAAAACTGAAAAATTCCCCGTGTGAGTTCCAGAGCCCCATTGTGGATGAAAACAAGAATAGACTCACTATCTCCCCAACTAGTGTGTCTAAGTGAAGTCTTTCTTCAAAGTCGCAGTGCATCTGCCCGAACGGCAAGGAAAAATCAGTCAATCATTTAACTGTGACCACTTGCAGCTAAGGGATAGAAGACATTGCTATTCTCTGCCCTGTCCGCTATATTCGTGGTGACGTTTCTTGTCTTCATCAGGACTTTCCTCTTCAGCTTAAAACCGGTGAACAAAGAAGAAACTGGACAATGAATGTTTAAAAGATGACAGATAATTTTTGCTAAAATAGGCTACAGGTTTTCCATTATACTTTATGATCAACCAGTAGCAGATTTCTGTGTTCTTAATTAATATCCTACTCCAGATGACGTCACAGGACAGTGCAACATTTTAGAGTGTGGGAAGACTGGGTTTCCTGACTTTCTGATGCCTTTAACAAACCCAAAACATCTCAAACTGGCCCTAACCCCAATCCACATACATCCCACGAGAGTGTGCAGCCTAGGTCCCACGGCTGCATGCAGCCTATCTACCACCCCCTGAAATATTAGACTGTCCCGTGACCTGTGAATTGTCCCTGGTTGGGGTAGGATATTAATAAAGCACCGATTTCTGCGAGCTAACTGATGGCACCTATCAGAACTGTGGTGGATTCGGTAAAAGAATGTAGAAACTGGTGTAATGGTATGGCAGAATTATAGCTACATTAATTAATATAATCGAACGCCGAACTAAATGATGCAGTAGTGTGCAATGGAGATTCTGAACACACGGGTAACAAAAATCCTAGCTGGTGTTTGTCAGATAAAGGGAGAAGAAAGGTAGTGGCAAACTAAACGTAGCATTTTTATCTACAATTCCGACATCCATACCTGCGTAGGACTGCAGGTTACACCAGGCTGGTGTCACCGTTACGAATGCCCTATTTGTAACTTCTTTGGAGATTGAACAGGATATATGGGATCTATCTTGTTGATCTGCCGTCCAGATATATATATATTTAGTCTTTAGGTAGAAACCATGGGGGAACAAATTTATCGTTCAATATTTAACTTCTTTAAGCACGAGAATGGAGGTGGAGGCAATTATTACTACTCTGGCAGCAAGATGGTTGATGGCTGTAAGTAATCTGAGATTTACCAAAGGAAGGATAGTGTCTAACTCTCATTCAGTCTTGCTGAGTCAAAAGAAGAAAAGGAGGTGGAAAGGCGGATACATCTAAAAGGAGTGTATACGTGCGGCAAGCAGCACGTCGACACTACAGAGATTCGCGTAGATATACTGTTCGGGTTACTTAAGAGTGCGAGGTATTAAAAGAGCGGGTTTTTGGTGGCCATTAAACGTACCATGCTAGGTGTAGCAGGGACAGATCGACTAAGGAGTATTGACATCAGGAGGAGAATTGTTACAAAACCAGTACTGAACTTTACAGGTAGACAAAAACAAATGGTCGTGTAACAAGATTGGCATCATACAGTGCATCACAGAGAGCAGTGTTTTACAGATACAGCTGTAACAGAGCTTGAGGTCGACCAAACAGAACATGAACAGCAAAAGTAAGGCAATCCAGGAGTAGAGAAAAGAAAATGAGGAAGACCAGTGACAGCAACCACCACGTTCAACAAGGCAGACATTCTGAAGACTAAATGAAATGCCAATGGTGGATAATCTTAAACATATTTTCTTTTTTTTGCGTTCAGAGACTGTTAACCCCGGCAGAAATTGCTGGTTGTTTGGCCACCTCTGGACACTGTTTTATTGCAGAGGTTGAGTGCTGCGTGTACATCCGTTTTAAAGATCTGACTTATTTGTATGCTGC
This sequence comes from Candidula unifasciata, assembly GCA_905116865.2. Taxonomy (NCBI): domain Eukaryota; kingdom Metazoa; phylum Mollusca; class Gastropoda; order Stylommatophora; family Geomitridae; genus Candidula; species Candidula unifasciata. Next base: position 299,833 of record CAJHNH020001018.1, on the reverse strand, counting down.
ACATTGGTTCCTTGCATATCTGGGCAATGCCCCCAGACTTTGACGAAAGCTCGCAGTTAGTTTACTCTTATGACAAGCTTGTTGTAGAGGCAGTGGATCAATTATTGTTTTCCCCCACTATGGAGCCGCTGTTTATAACCCTTGCGTCCTTTTTAGGACGAAATTTTTTGTTCTTTGAAGCCCCACCTTGGCTTTTGCCAGGGGCCGGAGTATAGGCAGGCCATAAATATGGCCAATTGTCTGAACGCGGTTTATGGAACCTCTCCACGGTGTTCCTCATCCACATGGTTTCACTTTGTGACATCGGGTGTTTATCGCTTGTGTGATGTCCTGGTGGGGTAGAAAGTCAGTCAGTCAGTCGGAGCCGCTGATCCTTCAAGAGAGACAATGGCTTGTGTTATGTATATTGTCTCGAACTTTTAAAGGTTTCACTTGAAGCTCACCGTAATTAGTAAAAACTAGTAAAGTTAGACGAACTTATTTGTTTATGGTTTTAAAATGTAAATAAATAGCCAAGATTTAACCAAAAATATACGCTTATCTTCTACCCCTGGAATATTTGGCTGTCCCGTAAGAAAGTATTCCACTGTAGTTATTTCCTAATTTCCTTGTGTCAAAATTATGCCAGCAGGCCAAATCTAAATAAAGAACCCGCAGTCCAGGTAAAACAATGAAGTTTTTTACCGGATGCGTGAAACATTACATGTCAATTTAAAACCCAGATGATATATATATCCCAAGTGGTCTAGTGGCTAGGATTCCGCGCTTTCACCGCGGCGGCCGGGGTTCGATTCCCCGTTTGGGAATAATGCTTTTTGAATGTCAGGCCAAGTGGGTTTTCCGGGTGTTTGTAAGGTCCTGTCTTGACGTCAGTCTTCTTCGTTATCATTGCATATGTTACATAAATTTTAGTACGTAGATCAAGGACATGTGTTAAAGTTTTGCACTAATCGCAGTTAGCACGAACAGAGTAGAGAACCTCTTTTGAAATACTCAGGTGGCGCGGTGATTTCAGTCACAGGCATGAGGGAAAGTTAAGTCTGATGTGATGGGTATAAGGAGATATTCCGTACCCCACCCGGGCGCCAGTCCTTCACTGTTCTGGTTTTACGGAACCTCATGCAAGACTCCTGCTGCACGTCCCCGTCGTGCGCCACGGATAATGTCTCAAATGAGCATTAACAGAGTTGGCAGGGGATCTCGGAGCTGGCGGCCCCTAGAGGTGTAGTGTCCTTTCTGGCTCTCACCAGCCCGCCCCCAAAAGCATGGGTGAAAAGTCTTATCAAAACTCATTCGGAACACGAGTAAGGATTGCTTATCAAATGTACCATCAAATGACAACTCTCGGTTAAAAGTCTGGAGCGAATGGAAAACTGTGCTGCTGAGAATCAACCCTTGACCGAGAGATTTACCCGCAGCCAAGACGGGTAACATCTCTTGTGGGCTATTTATCGCAGCAAGATCCTACGTACGTACATCCTCTGTCAATCCTCAGCGTCGTCGTCACCGCGCTGAGGTACACCACGGCAGCAACTTTTTATCTGCTGGATAGAAAATAATGTCTGACAAAGTTAAATCCTACGGCACACATGCAAGCTCAAAGTCCGACGATCATAATTCGTACCGATTAGGAAAAAGTCCAAATGTCCGTATCCACTGGTCCCACTCGCCCGAGTGTTGGGACCGAACAGGCGAAGCCAAGCCTGACGCATGTTGCTTCCCCATTCTGTCGTGCTAAGGGCACAGTTGAAACAACGTTAAAGGTGTCTAACGTACGATGAAAAAAGAATGTACCTATTTGTGTGGCCACAAAAGTCCTGGACCTGCGGGCTGCTCCCCGCTGTTCTCCGGAGAGCGCAGCCTTGTAGCGCGGGAAGCTCAATACACGGTTGTGAGGTTAAGCAGTCATGGACAGGACGTGACTATTCCTTGGGTGAGCCCAGAACCAGAGCATCATGTGTCGGCTCTGCATTTATGGAAGCCTCCTTGGATGGCGAGGAATGCCTATACCCTGCCCCTGCCTTCCCTTGAGGGCTGACAACTCTACCTAAGGCTGCCTTAAGGAGGGTTTTCCGGGGGGCCACACCTGTTAAAGGTCAAAGAGGACACCACACAAATGAGGCAACATCTCGACCCACACAAACCAATGGCCACAGTCAACCTAGAAATAGGCTTGACGTCTTCCCTCGAAGTCGGAGTACATCTGCCGGAGAGGCAGGAAACGAGGACTGAAAACAAATAAGCCAGTAAAACGGATGTACACGCAAAACTCAGGTCAAGGTGAACGCCAAAAGTCCATTTGGACGAACAACCGCGACTTACCGCCGGAATTAACAGCCGGTGAACAAGAAGAAGAAGAAGAAGAAGAAGAAGAAGAAGAAGAAGAAGAAGAAGAAGAAGAAGAAGAAGAAGAAGAAGAAGAAGAAGAAGAAGAAGAAGAAGAAGAAGAAGAAGAAGAAGAAGAAATACTCAGGAAAACTAGCAGTGGACGTGTTCGCTTTTTTATTCTAGAAAAAAAATAAATGGCTGTACACACCCCTTTACCCATTCAACGTCCACGCTTCTAACATATTCTGCAGTGAATCATCATCTTTTTTAACCGCTTCTTGCGTTCTGGTATTTACTGGCATGATGTTTTCTTAGCAGCCACGCATGTTTTAGTAGTAAGATGAATTAAATAAGAGACGGCTCAACCATCCCGATGAATAGCAGTGCAGAAGTATGTATAAGGAGAGATGATCTAGCTGAAGTAATTATAGAAGTCATCTAAGAAAATCTTATATCACATTCACCCAAGGATATTGCAAGTGTGTGTGGAATGATGGTTAGTTGCGTATCCTTTACAGAACGTTGCAGAACCAACCCCAACAGCCCTTGGTAGTTTTGTGGTTTTTCTAGGCCAATTTACGTCCAGTAGTTTGCCATTGCCCTCTGGACGTTCGGCTTTCTTCATACCACTGTCGAAACCAACGCAAGGGGCCTGGCCCGCAGCTGGGATCGAACCCGGCATCCCGGCATTAGTGGAATGATGAGTGCATTTATAATATAATGTTTGTATTGCCACTGGTGATACTACTGTGTCTGCGAACCTCCTGGTACTGCCAGTACTGGCCAGGTACTGTCTGCCGCCGACTGACTAGCCTAGTGGTTTATTTAAAGGCTATTTAACTAAGTTTATTAGGAGGCCTAAATTTTGAAAATAAGGATCGTCACGGGCCAGTTACACGAACCCTAGCATAGAAAAATCTGGAATATTATACAATTCGCAATAACCCGCGAGCCACTTGCTAGGCCTCCGCGGTACAGATGTGGTCCGCGGGCCGCTAGTTGAATAGACCTGTGTTATAACAATTCATAGCCAGGGCTTCCGGATTTTTAAAAAAAAAAGGGGGGGGGGGTTGTGGTGGGAGGGGATGCGGGTACATCAAGCATTTGTTGAAAATGTATCAAAACACACTAAAAGGTACCAAACTGGTAATTTCAAAACCTGTTATAACATATTTTTAAAAATTTTAAAAAACGCACCATATATATTCTTCTTCTTCTCTTTCGCGTTCACCGGCTGTAAATTCGGTGAAAAGTTATGGTTGTATGTCTACCGCTGGACTTTAGTCTTGTTCTTAACCTGAGTGCTGCGTGCACATCCGTTTAATAGATCTGTCTTAACTGTATGCAGATTATAGATTCCTTGCCTCTCAGGAAGATGCACTCTGACTTCGAAGGAAGGCCCAATTAGTCAACTCATACGACATGCTTTTGGGGAGTGGTCTGTTCTTCTTTTCCCCACAATGGGATCTTGGAACCCACAAGGGGAACACACACACACACACACACACACACACACACACATATATATATATATATATATATATATATATATATATATATATATATATACACACACACACATACACAATTGGCTAACCTTATATTTTATCAGAAATTGAATTCTTCTATTATTGCATATCAAGTTTTCGCTTAGTTTGTTACAAAACTGTTATGGCAACTTCCAGTGGGTGTTTTGATGTCCTGGGGCAATAACTTTGATCTTATCGGTTTATTTATTGTTGTAGTCTTTAAAAAAAAAACCGTAAACTATATCGTTACTTCTTCTTCTTAATCGTGTTCACCAACTAAACTCCAGCAGAAAGTTTTAGTTGTTCGTCCACCTCTATACTTCAGTCTTGTTTCAGAACCTAAGTGCCATGTGTACATCTGTTGTTCAGATCTGGATTATTTGTATGCAAACTGTTGGTTTCTGACCACTCAAGCAGATGCACTCCGATTTATATGGAAGATCCCATTTATTCGATCTCTTTCGTCTCTATCATCATGAGACAAAATAGATCACCCCTCCCCTCCCAATTAACACACACATAGCTTACAACGCGGTGCTTTTTATCAGCTATGAGCTAGAATAAGAACTAGCTTACAACTGACTCTTTTTTTCTGATACATTTTCAAAACACCCCCCCCCCCCTCCTTTTTTGTACACACCCGTAATTTTTATTATAGCAGATTGACTAATAAACAGTGTCTTTTATAAACAGTGTCTTATTTAAACAGTGTCTTATATCCGAAGCTGAAATATTGTGAGACCAAGCACCGAGGCGAACGTGACAAAGAATCACAGAAGGCATGGTACCAGGAAGGAGCGACAGGGGCCGACCAACACAGATATTGGCCCAGGATATAAATGACTCCTCTAACATGAAAGTGCACGAGGCGGCAGAGCTGGCGAGAGAACGAGTTTCTTTCAGTTAGACCGTCATAGGAGCGACGTTCTGCAAAGGACCTGCTACATGATGATGCTGACGAGGGTTATATTCCAGCAAATATACACAAGTAGACGAATCATCTCCAATAGAGGACACAAACCTAGAAATTAAATTTCGCGAGCATAATTTTATCTAGTGGCATAGTCACAAAATATTTTAGAGCCGTCACACAAGCTGAAGGAGGACGACTTCGGCTGGCTAACGGCAGGTTGAACAGGGTCGAGCTTTAAAAAAAAAAAAAAAAAAAAAGGAATCGGAAACTTAAGGACTCGCTGTTCGCAGGTTTTGTTTCTTCTTCTTCTTGTTCATCTTATTCGTTCATTCGAAGATGTAACCCTGTGGTGCCGTTACATCATGTCTGCAATATTTGCACAATTCAGCTGACATATCCGACTTGTGCAGGCATTTGTTGACCGGTATAGGGGAGCTGCGTGGTCTCGAGGCATGATGTCCGCCTCGAGTGCTAGAGGTTACAGGTTCAATACCCAGTAAGGGCTGGGATTTTTTTATATGGACTTGGACCTCTAGTAATTCCCCCCTGGTCTCTGGGTAGTGAGATCGGACGCCCGTGTGCATTGTCGCACATGTAAAAAATCAATTGGCAGTTGGAAATCGAAAAGAGTAGCCTAACGGCACTGCCTGGGCAAAATTTTGAGTTGAAAATCTACCAAAAGTATTTCAGGATATTCGCCTTTGCTACAAAGCCTGTGCCGCGCTTCTCGGACTCAGACTTACGTTAGAAGAAGAACGGAGCACAAATGGGTCATGATGTTGATCCGTTGATCAAACCTTGTTGACCGGGTTATTAGCCTTCACGGGTTTGCAGGATTTCAACTGCACAACTCCAGCTGTGCTTATATGTGGGTTGACATGATTTAAATATATTTTCTTATGCATGAAAACTCAGGGACGCCATATAAAGAGTCTATAGAATCGGGGAAAGGGAGACAGAACACCGTGTTGAGTTCATTCAGTGCAAGTGACATGTCAGATTGTCTGTTGATAACGGCAAAGTACTTTCTTATCCTTCAATGAAAAGTAGCAAAAAGAACACAAATATTTCACAAGTGCTTATGTGTTCAATTTAAATATTTAAAATTGTAACAAGTATTTTCTAAAGGAAGTACTTCAACTTTCATTTAACAAAAATAACCAGTTAATGGACATCATTGGCGACATATTCTGGCATATAGGCCATAAGCATGGCTGGCATGCAGTTTGAGTATGACGAGGAAGGGGGAACATTTTATTATTTTTTGTTGTCTTTTTGGGCGTTGGTTTTGTTTCCAGCTACATACTTCTTATGGCCTTCTAAAGGAGATTCTGGTAATATTACGCACATTCTCTGTGATGATATATTTCTAAAATAATTTTGTATAATGAGTGTACTGTTCCTGTTGGACAGTTGGCTTACTTAACACCACTGACTAAAGTAGTCAGTTTAGTCACTAAACAACTGCTGTGACTGCTGTACCCTCCGATTTTCCAAATTACTTTTAAGCAGTGTAGGTAGTATTGTTGGGCAGTTCTGTTCTCGGAAAATCAAATCTAACTGTATCTAATTCAACTCTGCGTAAAGTCAAAACGATAAATGACTGCTCAGTTTTGGTGTTAAAATCAACACAACACTTTTTTTTAGTACTTTACTACTTTACTTACTTATCTAATGACAGCGGCGAATGTGTTACCGAGTATTGCATCAAATAAAGGGCTCTCCTTGCAGATCCGGACAAGGGTTGGACGCGGGCTGGACGACTTAGTTCAGTTTAGTGGGAGTTCTCACCCTTGGCCGCACTCGAAACAGTGAGCGGAAAAGTCCACAAAACAAATGACATACTTACCTATCATCATACGGATGCGTGTAAGGTTGCGTAAGGGTTACCGTAAGGGTTAGGGGTAGGGTTATGGGTTAGGGGTAGGGTTAGGGTTAGGGTTAGATGTGAAAATTTTCACGTAGGAGGTCGAAATAGTGGCTGACAATCTGATGCTTGTGGGAGTGGCGCCACTGAAATTCTGCCAAATATGACGCCAATAGCGGGCGGCTGGTGCCCAATCGGTGGCGATTTGTCCGTGTCAGTAGCATCCACCGTCCGTCGACTGTTTGAGTGTGTATGTGACTGCGCGATTATAGGGAACTACGGCGTCAAAATTGTCACATCTAACGCTAAACCTAACCCTAACCCTACCCCTACCCTTAACCCTAACCCTACCCCTAACGCTACCCCTAATCCTAACCCTAACCCCTAAGCCTAACCCTAATCCTACCCCTACCCTTAACCACGCAAATTTATCGGTCATTAAAGCATACAGATCGGCAAAAAAAAAAAAAAAACCTAGATATCCCCGCAGTGTCAAAAAAAAACCAGATCTGGGGGACACACCCAAGCATTGGCAACCCTGATGTCGACCTCACTGTCTTGTTTGATTCGTGACTTTTTCCGCTACTTGTTTCGAGTGCGGCCAAGGGAGAGAACTCCCACTAAACTGAACTAAATCGTCCAGCCCGCGTCCAACCCTCGTCCGGATCTGCAAGGAGAGCCAAATAAAGAAGTGTTAAAATGTAAATATTTTATTAATTTTTTTAGCTTCCACAATTACTTCTTGTCATTGAGATCCCCAGGGGTCAATGTTTTCTTGTTTAGCTTATTAGAAACATTTTTTTAAATCTGGCAGGTGATTGACTGCCAAAAAAACTGCCGGTATTTTCCAGTTATAATGGTATTGGGGGGGGGGGGGGGGGTGGTTAGGATATTGTTTTTGCATCCACCAGAAAAAAATATGTCACAACCTTACTGAAGATTCAAACCTGGCACCCCTGCTTGAGAGCCTTGCATTCTCAGCTGTTAGATCAGCTGCTGCTGTTATTGATGATTACATTACATATACTATTATTAATAAAGTTAAGTAAATTAAAGGTATATTGGGCATTTTGTTTAAGTGCTAGACCTATATTTTATTGACCGGCTATCCTCCGAACTTCGGACACTAAAGATGGCGGCCGCAAAATATCCTTTCACAGTCATGTGACTTAATTTTCGGTTCTCCGGCGGTTTACCAGCGACTACCGCCACCGCAACGAGTCCCCCAAAGCTTCAGGAGATGCGGAAACTGCTGCTCGTGGGTCCTAGCCATCTAGTTTAGCCCTAATCCACCCCGCGTGAGCGGCGTGTGGCGGTGGCGGTAGTCGCCGGAAAACCACAAATTAAGTCGCCGGAAGTGCACAATTGACAAGTGATTGTGGCTCGAAAGGATATTTATATAGTTCGAAGGATAGCCTATTGACCATATTATGGTACTCAGTGGTTGATGTGGTCAACATCATGCCAGCCACCTTTACTTCCCACGACTTTACCTGGTACCCATTTAAAGCTGGGTCTATCTGGGAGTCAAGGCCATTTTGGTAAAAGGCTGCATTCGGATTTGAATCCACGACACCATGGGAGCTTCCCATAGTAGTAGTAATATATTAATGCTAATTATAAATCTGTATTATAAAATATCAATAAATTTAATGCATTCTGTCGCCATTACTATTCTGAATAAATGTAGTAAGAATATGAAAACAACAGTAACTGCCACCAGAAATGGAATTTATTGTGCTATGACAGAGCAGCATGGTAATCTAGATTTTACAGAAAATTTTGCTGTTGTGCACTCCCCCCCCCCCCCCCCCCCCTTCCTCACACACACACACACACATACATGCAAATATTCTTCTTCTTCTTCTTTGCGTTCAGCAGCTGTAAACTCTGGTGGAAAGTTCTGGTTGTTCATCCCCTTCTGGACTGCAGCCCTGTTCCAGAACCTGAGTGTAGCGTGTGCATCCGTTTGACAGATCTGAGACATTAGTGTGCAGACTGTTGGTTCCTTGCCTCTCGGGCAGATGCACTCCGACTTCGAAGGAAGCTCCTAATTAGTCGACTCTTACGACATGCTTTTGGGTAGGCAGTGGGTCTATTCTTGTTTTCCCTATAACAGGGCCCCAGAACCCACACGGGGGATGCAAATATTGATTCCCTTGCAGCCACAAACCAGCGAAGAGAATCTTCTTCTTCTTTTGTTTTGTCATCTCACTGATACCAGATTGTAGCCCAGTGTCGTGGAAAAAATCTATACATTTTTAATGAGGAATTGCTAACAAAAGGGGTTCTACCAATCTTATGTTTTTCATTTCCGTGTGGAGCATAAGTGCTCAAGAACTATGCCAAGCCATTTGCAGATTGTTTGAATTTTTAAGGTTGATATTTCGACAGGATGGGATAGTCATTATCACACCACCACTACATAGTAGCCTCATGCTACCTTCATTATAGGTTTAATTGCTCCTGTTCATTTCTTTCTGCCCAACATGTGGGTTAATGATAATTTAAGTAAATCAAATTCTGCTGGGATGTGCAATATAATTAATATTTTTAGTAGTTAATAATACTGAGAGGCAAGGAGCCAACAGTCTGCATACAAATAGGCCATATCTGTTCAACGGATGTGCACACAAAAATCAGGTTCTGGATCAAGACCAAAGTCCAGACGTGAATGAACATCCAGAACTTTTCTCTGAAGTTAACAGCTGGTGAGCGCTAAGATAAAGAAGATTACAGGCTTGGGAGAAATCCATGTTGTTGTAGGATCCCTATGTAGGGTCTAGACCCCAAAGTCCCACCTACTATCAATGCAGTTCGCATATAATTGTTCACTAATCTGCCATCCATCCAGCGTAAAACAAAACAAAAAAGTAAATGCAGAAAAACAAAGAAAAGTGTTTGTTTTGCTAAACTTATTTTCCATCTGTTTGTTTAACCCAGCTTTACAGCTCTTATTGGAATGCAAAAGGGCACCCTTGAAAAAATTAGAATTGATTACTTAAAATCTCTGTGCCTGTTCTGGGACCCCATTTTTGGGTAAAAACAATAGACCCACTGTCAAATATGTCATAAAAGGCAACTAATTTGAGTTCACTCTTATTGGATCAGTTTAGCTGAAAGACACAGACATCGTAGTCGAGCTGTAAACCGCAGCACAATGTACCAACCATCTTTTTAAGTGTAAACACAGAAGGAGGTTACATTAACTCTTTGAGTCCCAGTGGGTAAAGCATCACAGTCCCGAGGGGTAGTATAAAGAGACATAAAATCGGCGCATCATGCGTTTATCGAGCTTCTAGGTAGGACCCTATGAACGTATGGTGTGTTCCTTGGGACTCAAAGAGCTAAAGACAAAGTACACCCTTCTGGATTAATTACCAGTGCTACTTACTGAGTGCACAGTTGCAAAAAGGTCATCCTCACAATGCTTAGGAAGTTGAAGATGTTGATGCTGATTAGAATGAGTAAAGTAATATCTTTTGTTCAAATTTCTATCTTCAGGAGAGGAAGATAAGAAGAGAAAGTGCCATTGTCCTCCGTGCGTTGAAAAGAAGTATACACTAGTCAAGGAGAAAACCACTGTAAAGCCAGCAGTGATGTAAGTATCATCATCCTGTAGCAGATCATTTGCAGAATATCACTTTCATCCTGTTCTATGTGAAAGAAACTCAATCTCTCACCAGCTCTCCCGCCTCATGGGCATTCATATTCAAAGAGTCACTTACATCCTGTGCCCATCTTTGTGTTGGTCGGCCCCTGACCCTCCTTCCTGGTACCATGCCTTATGCTATTTTTTTTTTCCCGATCCGCCATGGCGTTTGACATGAACAAAATATTTCAGCTTACGAGACACGTTTATTAGCAAATCTTCCTTAATTTTCAGATCTTTCAAAGTGTCAGTATTTCTTCTGATGTAAGTATTGTGCATAGATATAGGTAGCTCCACAGCACATGATGTTTTTACGCATGCGGACTGGGAAGATAGGAGACATGTTTGGCAAACAGACTGGTGGCTAAGACAGAAGCAAATACAAATGAACGACATCATTTTATTTATAAAATGATAATCACCATTCAGAAGGTCCTTTACAGAGTGTCGTTTTCCTCACAGCAAACCTCAGGTTCTCTTTCTTAACCAGTTTTAGGGCTGGTAAATCAAAAGATAGCCCCCCTATTCTGCACACCGGTACACACTAGCTCCCTTCTTATTGGTCAACCTTCAGCCTACCTCACTTCTGATTGGTTGGCCTTGAGCCATCCGACTTTCACACAAGGTGAGGCGGCTGTTCCGCAATGCTTTGACATCGCTTGTTGTATATTTAAGCACGCCAGCGCTTTTAACACTACAAAAACATTTAGAAACTGGGTCTAACACACAAACACCCCAGAAAGTGATGAAACCTATGTCACAGGCAGTCTCTTTCTTGAAAAAAAAAATGTAAATGCAACACAACAGACCGCCACACCCATAACCTCAGCCACGGTAGACTATTCCAACAAACTTATCAATGGAATCGACCTACTTTTCATGGGGAGACCAACGTTTCAATAACCCTCCGACCCTATGTGCTTTCATAGTCACTGCATCTTCAGTGTCTTGTATCCATATTCGTGGAGGTCTTCCTCTGCTTTTTATTCTGGACAGTTCCCCCTCCATCATTGTTGTCTCCTGGCCACCGTGACATTTAACATGGCCAAAACACCTCAGCTTTAAGGACATGATGCTGTTTATGTGCCAGTTCTACTTGATGCTCAGATCATGCAGCATGTTGGTGTTTTTCTTCTTCTTGGTCCATGGTATTCTAAGAATTTGTCTGTAGCCTTTCAGTTCCAAAGCTCTGATTTTCTTCAGTGACTGAGTAAGAGTCCAGCACTCACATCCATAAGTGGCCATGGAAAAGATGCATGATCTCAAAATGTTTGCTTTAACTTGCTTGTCGGGGATTTAAAAACACAATTTTGGCTGGACATTTGGATATATTAGGTACATATTTGCTCACATAATGCTCTCCCTGTTGTTTCCAGAGCCTCATTTTGATTTAAAAAAAAAAAAAAAAAAAAACAATAGACCTACTGACCCTTAACAAGAACAAGCCTGTCATAAAGGACGATTAATTAGGGGTGTTTCATTTGAAGGTTATTTGTATCTTTCCGGACTATAGCAAGGCTTAGGAATTACAACCATTGGCAATAGAGAATTTGACCAGCAATAGCAGCTCATGATAAGAGGAATCCGCAGATACATGTGATTTCAGGAGCAGTGTTGCTATCAGATGTATTCGATATATTTCTGTGTATCCCCGTGTGGGTTCCGGGGCCCTATTGTGGGGAAAACAAGAATAGACCCACTGCCTCCACCAAAAGCATGTCGTAAGAGTCGACTAATTGGGGAGCTTTCTTTGAAGTCGGAGAGCATCTGCCAGAGAGGCAGGAACCCACAGTCTGTATTCAAGAGAATGAGATCTGTAAAACTGATGCACACGCAACACTCAGGTTCTGGAGCAGGACTGCAGTTCAGTAGTGGACGAGCAACCAGAACTTTCCACCAGAGTGTACAGCTGCTGAACGCAAAGAAGAAGAAGAAGATTTCTGTGTAGATGTTCAACCTTTAACCATAGCACAAAGCCTGGACAGTATTGCGAAGACCCCATCTTGCTCATGTAGCATGATCACTCTCTCAGCCTGCATTGTGAACTCTAAAGGAAAGATAATGCAGAAATGTTTGGAACACAGCATGCTGCAGAACTGCAGCGCTTTGTGTGAGAGGGTAAAGGTTAATAAAAACCATCTGCCTGAGATTCAAGGAACCAGCAGTCTGCACACAAATGAGTCAGATCTGTAAAACGTATGCACACGCAACACTCAGGTTTTGGAACAGGACTGCAGTCCAGAAGTGGATGAACAACCAGAACTTTCCACCAGAGTTTACAGACGGTGACCGCAAAGAAGAAGAGAATAAAAACCAGAAGCATTTTTATGTCAGGGTACTTGGGTGTAAAAAAAGAAACGAACAGAATGGTAGTCTTTGCAGCCTGGAACTAGTGTGGAAGATGGGTGAGCTCCTCCTCTTCTTTGTTTTTATTGGCTGTTAGTTCCAGCTGAATGTCTTGGTTGTTTGCTCACTTCTGGACTTTTTTTTTCATGTTCTAAGACTTGAGTATAATGAACAGATGTCAAACCAGATAAAAAGTAGAACCATTCAGCTTCACAATTTCACAAACATAAATGACAAATGAATGTTGGGGCTAGAGTGTCTTCATCAGCTTATTGAAAAAAGACAGTACTACCTTAAGTACAACCCAGAATACACAAAATTCACTTAATTGACATATTCCGTATGACCATGACGTTGCTGTCTGGCCAGTGAAATGATTTGACATCAGTGGTCACTGTTGACAAATATACAATTAAATAAGACTTGGGTGTTGTGTGCATACCTATTTTACCAATCTGGCTTATTTATGTTCGGTAGCTACCATGGTGTAGCAGTTAGACTCTTGCTTGCAAATTGGAAGGTCGTGTGTTCAGGTCTTGGCGGAACCAGACGTATTGAGAAAAAAATAATGACCCTAGCTCCCAGGTCGACCCAGCCTTAAATGGGTACCAGGTCCAGTCCTGGAAAGTAAAGCCCGCCGGTATGGTGATCACATCACCCACCAAGTGCCGATTGGTCTATAAAATATAAGTCTAGTCATATATGCCCAATACGCCTGAAGGTAGGGAAAAGGTTCTTTTATTTGTATACAACTGTTGGTTCCTTGTGCTTCTCAGGCGGATGCACTTTGACTTCAAAGGAAACAGCAAAACTATCTTCGTTAGCTGGGTTTCATAAGGAACCTGTTTTTGGGATGACCACAGAGATATGTAGAAAAGTCTTGATCAATTTGTGTCTCAGTCCTGGGAGACCACTACGTGTGGTTGAGCACCTCTGTATCCCAGTGGATGAGCTGTGGACCAGGCTGATACGCCAAATTTACTTAGAGAGGCCCGGGGGATTAAAGGTATATGATGACTGAGAATCTGCAACTTTGGCCAGACTGTGAGAACATCACGTCACAAAAGGTGAAATTAGACAAGCATGCTTTCTAACGAGAATGCCCTGGTACTAACTGCCATAAAGAGCTGCGCTGAAGAAATGTGATGAACACAGAGCAAGGGGTAGACCACGCAAGATATGGAGCGACACCATCAGGAGCAACCTAACAGAAATGAACAGCAACTTGTATAGTGCATTGGAAAAAGTGCACAAACAATTCTTACAACTCCACCCGACACCTTGCTGAGGTAAATGGTGGAAGAAAAGAAAAAAGATGCTATCTAAACAGGTTGGGGAAGGGGAAGAAGAAGGATAAACCAATACTAGCTCATATTATGTTGTTATATCCTGAGATATATAGTGATGGGAAGAATTAGATACTTTTTGGCAGAATGGCTCTATTTGCACAGAAAGTAATCTGTTAGCTATGTTTCTACACAGCTGCAAAACAAGTGTGATTTGTTTTCATATTTTTATTTTCAGAATTGTTGTGTTGGGGATTGGATGGATTGTCTTCATTTTGTTAGCGTATAAAGTGTCCAGAATACAGCTGGATTATGTGGAGTATGATCCGATTTTTTGAATTGGGGATTGATCGGGTAAGTATCTGCCTCCTATCTTCCTATCTTTCCTCCATCCTTTTTTCCCTTCTTTCCTTTCTTGGGGGGGGGGGGGGGGAGGGGGGGGGGGAGTTGAAAGCTGTTACATATTTTGTAATTTAAAAATGATTCTTGAATATTTAATTCTTAGAATTTATTAGATACACATTTTTTTGTGTGTGCTTAAGATTATTTAGTTATATGTTTTTTATTGCTTAGAATATATGTAGGTAAAAACTTTATTTTGTCTTTGATATATTTATATTGTACATATTTTTATTACTTGCAATGTATTCTACTGTGTTTCTTAAATTAATTTTTGCTTAAAAAATATGCACTAGGGCTTAATTTTGCAGTAAATCTTATATTATTTGTCAGCTACAAAAATCGGAATTTATTCATGTAGTAAGTTCTATATTTATTCAAAAACGGCTATATCATCTTGTTCTGGAACATTAATATAACTCTCCAAATCCCAAATTTTGGCCGGAGATTTTGCTTGGGCTTATTTTTTGGGCAGGGCATATATTTAAAACACCCTGAAAATTGTGCTAGGGCTTATTTTTATGGTGGAGCTTATATTAAAACATCAAAAAAATTGTGCTAGAGCTTATTTTTGGGGTGGAGCTTATATTAAAATATCTTTAAAATGTGCTAGGGCTCATTTTTGGGGTAGAGCTTATATTAAAAACATCCAGATAATTTTGCTGGGTATTATTTTTTGGGGCTTATATTAAAAACATCCTTAAAATTGCGCTAGGGCTTATTTTTAGATAGGGCTTATGTTAAAAAAAACACTGACAATTGTTCTAGGTTTTTTTCCTGTTAAACACTGTATATTGGTATTATATATTGTTTTCATTGCTCCTATCCAGGGTGCTTCATCGGGGGAGATCAAAAGAGCCTACCGAAAGCTGAGTTTGATGTACCATCCAGACAGAGAGACAGGAGATCCTAAGAAGTTTATGAGAATTGCTAAAGCTTATGCTGCGTAAGGTTTCAGTCTGACTTTCATTTGTAGCTAGTTTTACACCTTTTTCTTCTTCTAAAAGTCCATGCCGTGTGGTGTTGGTCTATCCACAATCTTCTGTCTCGTGTACTTTCAGTCAACACATAACACAGATGATCCTCATACCATGATGTTCACCGTGTGGGTTCCGGGGCCCTATTATAGGAAAAACAAGAAAAGACCCACTGCCTACCCAAAAGCATGTAGTAAGAGTCGACTAATTAGGAGCTTCCTTCGAAATCAGAGTGCATCTGCCTGAGATGCAAGAAACCAACAGTCTGCATACAGATGAGTCAAATCTGTTAAACGGATGCATGCACACCACTCAGGTTCTGGAACAGGACTGCAGTCTAGAAGTGGACGAACAACCAGAACTTTCCGCCTGAGTTTACTGCTGGTCAGTGTGAAGAAGATACTTTGATGTCAAACTGCCCAGCATCTTTTCTCTCGGTCTCCCTCTGCCTCTCCTTCCCTCTAACTTTCCTACTGTGACAATGTGCTCCTGTTTTCTACTTCTAATCACACAACCAAAGAGTGTAGATTGTCTCTTTTTGATGCAGTCTACTGTGAGTATTTTGCAAAGCAAAGTCATGTCTGTTACATCGTCAAGTCAAGGTTTGCTTTTGAGCACCTGAGAAATTCTGAAATTCCATGCTGTAACTTTTGAAGTTGTTTCTTAATGTGAGTCCATGCACACAACCCAACCACTCTGAACTACAGGCTGCTTCGTAACCATTTTGTGGTGCTCTAGTGTACCTGCACTATGTGGCTTATTATACGTTGGGCTCTTATTGCGGAGACCTGGGTTCGACCCCGGGTAAAGTGATGGAATTTTTCTATCAGGGGCAGAATTCCACATCCTAACCTGTACAGTCCTTGGTGACAGCACTAGCCGTGCAGCCCTAAAACCTAAGGCTGACGACCCCCTGTCTACACCGCCCTAGAAATGTGGTACATACAGACAGTAGTGACAGTTTACATGGCTTGTGGT
The DNA here is from genome assembly GCA_905116865.2 of Candidula unifasciata. Lineage (NCBI taxonomy): Eukaryota > Metazoa > Mollusca > Gastropoda > Stylommatophora > Geomitridae > Candidula > Candidula unifasciata. The sequence goes on along the minus strand of CAJHNH020001018.1, from coordinate 283,558 downwards.
TGAATGGGCTTTCCGGGAATTGTGCCTGTTGGATTCTCATCCTTGAGATACTTGTATTAATCCTACTGATTGAAAATCCTGATCTGTCTTGCTAGTCACACTCACCATTGCCATTGGCTGTGATTTCCATGTCCCCCTACATCAAATCAACACTGTCCTCTAAAAATGCAGAGAACTGCCAGCAGGCAAATGAGGTTATGGTGCTAGTCCTTGAAATTGTTGAGAAAGACGAAGTTTAGGGCACAGGTGTACAACCTGGCACAAATTTGTATTTGCTGGCTTCCGTTGTATTCTCTCCAAACAGCATGATAGGATTATCTCTGTACTGACGTGGTTTATTACTTAGTCTTTCTCAGTTCTGTCCTGTCATCCTGCCTAGCCTGTCTCATTACTGCCCTGTCACCCAGCCTAGCCTGTCTCATTACTGCCTTGTCACCCTGCCTAACCACTCTCCCTACTGTCCTGCCAACTTATAAGTCTCTCTCCTTGCTGTCCTGTCATCTTGCCTAGCCAGTCTCCTTATTGTCCTGCCATCTTATAGTTTCTCTTCTTACTGTCCTGTCATCCTGCATGTTGTCTCATTACTGTCCTTCCATCTTGTATAGTCTCTGTGCTTCCTGTCCTGCCATCTTGGATGTTGTCTCATTACTTTCCTGCAATCTCGTATAGTCTCTGTCCTTACTGTCCTGTCATCCTGCATGTTGTCTCATTACTGTCCTTCCATCTTGTATAGTCTCTGTCCTTACTGCCCTGTCATCGTGCATGTTGTATTTTCACTGCCATACCATCTTGTATAGTCCTAATCCACACAAAAGGCTGGTCAGTTACTGATCCTGAATTTAAGGTCACATTCTTGGGCTGTCGGCACCATGTGTTACCTGGCATGTTTCCCTGTATCTCATTAGGCAACCACATGAGGTATTCATGTTAGTGCCCACCAAGCCGTTACCCCTGTGCTTTGAAAAACAAAAGAATATAACCATGTCATGCTCTGTCTGAGAGGTTAGTTAGTTGTGTATCCTTTACAAGACATTGCAGAACCAACCCCAACAGCCCTTGGCTGTTGTGTGGTTTTTCTAGGCAAATTTACGTCCAGTAGTTTGCCATTGCTTTCTGGACTGTCTAAGAGAGTGCAGTAAATATTTTCTTTTTTAAAAAATCATGTATACAGGGAGTGGGGGGGGGGGGGGGGAATAGCCCCTTTGCGCCTTAGAGTGGACCCATTGCATGCACATCCATTCAACAGATCTTGCTTATTTGTATGCAGACTGTTGGTTCATTGCCTCTCGGGCGGATGTACTTTAACTTCAAAGGAAACACCCCTGTTTAGTCGCCTTCTTCTTTTTCTTCTTCTTTCTGGGGCAGATGTACTCCGACATTCTAAGGAAACTCCCAATTAGTCGACTCTAACAACAAGCTTTTGAGCAGGCAGTGGGTCTGTTCATGTATTTACCCACAGAGGGGCTCCGGAACCCACACGGGATACAAACTGCTGCCAATTTTCAGCACTTTTAGTTTTTTTATTACATATCATTGTTTGTGATTATAGGTTGACAGATGAAGAATCCAGGAAGAACTGGGAAGAGTATGGGAATCCAGATGGTCCTGAAGGTAATTTATAACACATATTTCATTGCTGCCTCTTATGTCTTTATATTTGCAACAGAAAGCTACTTACTTGGCCTGTCCTGTTCTTAATCTGGCCAACAGAGGTATGCTATTTTCTGTTTAGTGCATCTGCCTGAGAGGTGAGGAACCAGTAGTCTGCACACAGATAAGTCTGATCTGTCTTCTTCTTCTTCTTCTTCTTTGCGTTTACTGGCTGTAAACTCCAGCAGAAAGTTTTGGTTATTCATCCACCTCAGGATTGTAGTCTTGTTCCAAAACTTGAATGTTGCATTTACATCTGTTTTACAGATCTGAATTGTTTTGTATGCAGACTGCTGGTTCCTTGCCTGTCATGCAAGTTCACTCCAACTTCGAAGAAAGCCCCCAATTATTCGACTCTTTTACGACATGCTCTTTGGGGAAGCAGTGGGTCTATTCTTGTTTTCCCCACAATGGGGCCCCGGGAAACCCACACGGGGAAGCTTGATCTGTAAAATGGATGTCATGCAAAACTCAAGTTCTGGAGCTGGACAAAAGTGCAGAAGTGAAAGAACAGCCAGGAGTTTATGCCAGTTTTGGTAAAGCAAAGAAGAAGAAAATTACCCTGAAATATTTGAATTGATCGACTTGGTTAAATATTTTACTTTCATTACTCATTTTGATGTGATCTTTTTAATTGATATAACTATTTTTTTCTGCATTTCTCTTCACATGGGTTCTTTGGGCCCCACTTTATGGAGAAATAAAAACACAGAATAAACCCATAGCTCCTTATGCATGTCGTAAATGGATTTGCTAAATTGGATGTGTTGGGCCGAAAGGCGCAGATATCACAACCTAGCAGTAAACCACAAACTTGACTTGATAGAGAAAAAGAAAATAATAAACTTGGACTCTTCCATGTGCACTGAGGGCCTCATTATAGTTGGGTCTGTTGTTTATGTGTGGTTTTTAATTGTCTTTCCTGTTGTGGCGTGTTTGGTATGCATGACCATATCTTATTGGTGCATACTTTCCACTGGTCTGCTGCTATTTGGGCTGTTTGTCTTGCTTGGTCCGGGCGGCAAATTGTTGTCCACCACAACATAACCTCCCAACCACTCTTTTAAGGGTAAACAAAGTTGAAGAAGAATATTCTACAAAACAGTGGAGACTTTCTTTGTTTCATTTTTAAATGTTTACTTGTATTTGATTTCAGCCACCCGTTTTGGCATTGCGTTACCTAAATGGATTGTGGAAAGAGAAAACTCCATGTGGGTAAGTGAAGTTCAACAGTCTGCCTTAAAACTAAGAACATACTAAAAATATCTTCTTTTTATAGCCTTTAGAGATGTTCATGGCTTTGCTTTTCACCTTCGTGGTGTATATGGCATGGTGGAATAGTGATTAGTGAACATCTTTCAATTCTGTGACAAGTGGTTGAAACAAGAGGACACACTCTTCTTCTTTTCCTTACTCCTGGAATTCCTCGCGATGTCAGGGCAGGAAGAGATCTCTCGAACGGACCCTTCTGTTCGCTTCGTATACAATGCTTTTCCATGCCTCTTATATTTCTGCTCTGCAGTCCATATTCTGCATGGTCCACCTCTGTTACTGTTGTATCTGTGTAACATTGCTCTCTGTGGCGCCCTGTCTGATGCCAATATTTTTACAAATTTGGTTGACATATCTGATGAATAGTACTGGTGAGAGGACATGCTAAATGTTAAGTTAAGAATCGACATTACAGCGTATGGGATACTCCCATAAGCACTCTGTCCTCATCGTCAGCAGCAAGTGAAGAGTTCCAATTTCAGTGCCACCAGTAACTGTCTTATTGTACATCTGTCTCGCCTTTCCCTTGAATGTTGAACGTCGGCCAGATCCCCTGGTATCTCCCCGCAGTGCTGTTCTCCTCAGACTTATCTTCTCAGAGAGGACAACTCATCATCATCATGTGCCCTGCCAAAAGATGTAGGCGCTCATGCATCTCCACTGATCAGGATTCCTGGTTGACTGGAACAGCTCTCTTGATGATATCCCTCCGTGCCATCATTTCAGCCCATCCAGCATCATCTCTCTTGGTCTGCCTCTTCCCCTCTTTCCACAGATCTTTCCAGTTGTCACAAAGTTTTCCAATGCCTTTCTTCTCTATTTTCATGGCCAAGAGGACATACTAGACAATGTAATAATTGATAGCTATATTTACCACACCAGGGATAGAATCTTGATGGTACCTCGCTGCAGGAACAAGTGTACTCCAACACATGGCTAGTTGGACACAGAACTCCAGCTCTAGAGTTGAGGGCACATTCTTCTTCTTCTTCTTTGCGTTCACCAGCTGTACACTCTGGTGTAAAGTTCTGGTTGTTCGTCCACTTCTGGACTGCAGTCCTGCTCCAGAACCTGAGTGTTGCGTGTGCATCAGTTTTACAGATCTGATTCAATTGAATGCAGACTGCTGGTTCCTTGCCTCTCAGGCAGATGCACTCCGACTTCAAAGGAAGCTACCCAGTTAGTCGACTCTTACGACATGCTTTTGGGGAGGCAGTGGGTCTATTCTTGTTTTTCCCACAATAGGGCCCCGGAACCCATACGGGGGAGGGCACATTCATTTTACAGATCTGACTTATTTGTGTGCAGCCTGTTGGTTGTCACCTCTCAGGCAGATGCATTTCAACTTCAACGGGAAACATCCTGTCTTTTGCAACATGCTTTTTGAGGGACCCCAGACTCAATATTGGGACTTAGTTTCTTGATTTCTGAGATACCTTAAATGATATTGATTCTGCTTTTGAGAGAAGTTATCTGCCAAGTTTGAATTTAAGGAAAACAAACCCCAAGCAGACAATTGTTTTGTAAAAACATGGTGTCTTGTAGTCTGTAGGTAACGAGCTGATGTGTGTTTTGTGTCTGAAGGTGTTTTGTAGTTCTGTTGACTATTTTCTGTTTGTGCACACAGAAACTTCAGATTTAATGAGTCTTGTATCTACTGTTTAATTATACAGTGCAGACCTGATAATGAGAACTCACTGGGGTCCCAATAAATAGTTCCTCTTATCAGAAATTCTTTTTATTCAGAAAAGAGTTAAAGCAAGAAAAATTGCTGCGGATGAACAGATTGTTTTTCACTACAGAAATCCCCTGTGTGGGTTCCGGGGCCCCATTGTGGGGAAAACAAGAATAGACCCACTGCCTCCCCAAAAGCATGTCGTAAGAGTCGACTAATTGGGGAGCTTCCTTTGAAGTCGGAGTGCATCTGCCGGAGAGGCAAGGAACCAACAGTCTGTATTTAAGAGAATGAGATCTGTAAAACTGATGCACACGCAGCACTCAGATTCTGGAGCAGGACTGCAGTTCAGTAGTGGACAAGCAACCAGAACCTTCCGCCAGAGTGTACAGCTGGTGAACGTGAAGAAGAAGAAGAAGACTACAGAAATTTCCTTGTATGGGTTCTGGAGCCCCATTATAGGGAAAAAAGGAATAGACCCACTGCCTTCTCAACAAGCATGTCATAGGAGTTGACTAATTGGGAGCTTCCTTTGGAGTCAGTGTACATCTGCCTGAGAGGCAAGCAACCAACAGTCTGCATGCAAATGCATCAGACCTGTGAAATGGATGTGCATGCAACACTCAGTTTCTGGAACAGGACTAGAGTCCAAAAGTGGTGAACAACCAGAACTTTCCACCGGAGTTTACAGCCGGTGAATGCGAAGAAGTAAACAGAAGTTTGCCATATCAAAGATCACCTGAAGCGGTCTGCACTGTACTTGGTTTTCAGTTACGTTAGGTTATTAAGTAATGTTTCCAAGTCTCATGGGTTCTGTTTTATGTTTGTGTTTAAAAAAAATTTATTTTAGATAACTCTGCAGTCTGTACTTATTATCTTTCTTCCTCCATGTCTTTCCTGTTTTTACACTTTTTCTTTACATTACTTCTCAGTCCTTCATCTGCCTGTTTCTTCACTGTTCCTCTTAGACTTCTCCCTTCTGCTTGTTCTGTCTCTCCTCCGTCCTTTTTTTTTTTGGTGCATTCTTTCCCCTGTTGCTGCTCTTTCTCTACCACTTTGTCTTATTCTCTTCTCCTCTTTAATACCACATGCTTTATTCTCTCAGGACTTCTGCTTCCTACTGTTTCTCCGCACTCCTGTAATTCTGTGTCCACTGACTACTTTTACGACAAAATGACGGCTATAAATGTATTCCTATCCAGCACCATACTTGTATGTTTCACTAGTTATTTATAGAGACCTTTAACGTGTTCGTACGCTGTCCTGAATTATTTTGTGCTTTATTTCACATGCCATTATTTTATCTGATTTCAGGTGCTGGCAATTTATGGCTTGGTATTCATGGTCATATTGCCTGTTGTGGTGGTAAGCATATACTTTTAACCCGATACATTTATTCAGTTCCAAAGATTGTGTACTTTAGAATGACAGTCAGTGATTCTTAAAGAGTTAACATAATACATCTATGGGACAGAATAACTTAGTAACAGTGAGAGAAACTGGATTCATGTAACAGAAGAAAAGGAAGAAATAATTCAGAATTATATAGGGGTGGAAGACTTAGTTACTTTTGCCAATGACCCATCTCTGTAGCTATGGGATAAGATTATGACGCTATCTTCTTCTTCTTCTTCCTCTGTGTTTCTCCTTGAAAGGGCAGTTAGCATGATGTGTCGTAGTTTACAGCTGTATGCCTTTTTTTGGCCCAACACATTTGATTTCAGTAAATCTGTAGTCCCCTTTTGCGACATGCTTATTAAGATGCAGTGCAGTGATTAGAAAACATGGGGGGGGGGGGGGGGGGAATATGCTGTTTATTGTAGCTTGTTGGTATAGAATGTTGATACTATCCTGGGTATGCGATGTTATTTTTTCATGTGTGTATTGTAGTTAGTTGGTATAGAATGTTGATACTTTCCTGGGTATATGATGATATTGCTCCATCTGTGTATTGTAGTTTGTTGAAATAGAATGTTGATACTTTCCTGGGTATATGATGATATTGCTCCATCTGTGTATTGTAGTTTGTTGAAATAGAATGTTGATACTTTCCTGGGTATATGATGATATTGCTCCATCTGTGTATTGTAGTTTGTTGAAATAGAATGTTGATATTTTCCTGGGTATATGATGATATTGCTCCATCTGTGTATTGTAGTTAGTTGGTATAGAATGTTGATACTTTCCTGGGTATATGATGATATTGCTCCATCTGTGTATTGTAGTTTGTTGAAATAGAATGGTTCCATCTGTGTACTGTAGTTTGTTGAAATAGAATGGCTCTATCTGTGTATTGTAGTTTGTTGAAATAGAATGTTGATACTATCTAGGGTATATGATGTTATTGCTCCTATCTGTACTGATAGTTTGTGATATAGAATGTTGATATTTTCCAGGGTATATGGTGGTATCGTTCCATCAAGTTCAGCGGAGATCAAGTTCTGCTGGACACGTCTAGACTGTTTTATTACTTCATCAGTAAGACTCCCAACATGATTCTCAAACGTAAGTCATGATTACATCTTTATTACATCACAGACAACCTGGCCTGTCACACTTTTTGCCTGAAGAAGATATGATTGAAGTGAAAGTTAAACTTGTTAAAGCTGAGAGGATCGACTTCTCTACCGCAGGTTATCCTATATGACTTGGTCTCTCTTCACAGAGCAGCTGGTCATAAAACACAAACTCTATAGCTCCAGCAACGATCCCCGGAAAATTGCACTCATAAACTGAATGACATCTGTGAAACGAATCCACGACTTCAGAATGTAAGGTAAACAGCTCGACTACCTCATCACAGAGACCTTCAGATATGTTTAGAGTGGGGACTCTTGACTTTATTGGACATGGTTTTGTCCCACTTTGTTTAGTCTCTGTCAGCAGATTGGCTAGCAAGATTTTGTGAGAGCCGCACAAAGCACATGCGCTTTAGCTCTTAACTCACTTAGTTGCTGCTTTTCTACCTTGGGGTGTAGAGTTTGCCAGAGAGATCGCCAGACTTCTCTATCAGCAGTTTTCTTTCTGGATTTGTTCCATTCCAGTCCTCTGTCAGTTAGGGACTGTCGGATGTTGTCTTCCCAGCGCACCCTGGGTCGCACTAGAGGTCTGGTTCCCTGGTTCTTAGCCTCCTTTGCCTGCCATTGTGGCCAATTTTCTCCTATTCTTCATACATGTCCAAACCATTGTTAACTGTGACTGATCCACTCGGGTTAGTAAGGACTGCTTTAGCTGTTAACAACACCTAAGAATCTTTAAAACATTGCCCTTGTGAACTGAATAATGCAAGTCTAAAAATCTTCTTAGCATTCACAGGTGTAAACTCCATTAATCATTTCTGGTTGTTTGTCTACTTCTGGACTTAAGTCTTGTTCCAGAACTTGAGTTTTACCTATGCATCTGTTTTACAGATCTGGCTTATTGGTATGCAGAGTGTTGGTTCCTCACCTTAGGCAGATGTGCTTTGACATTCCCTAATCAGTTGATTTTTACAACATGCTTGTCAGAGGTGCAGTGGGTCTATTCTTTCCCCCCACAAATTGGAGCCCCAGAATGTGCAGGGTTGAAAGTTTAAAATGAACTTATTGTCTTCGTAATATGAGGCAGATGCTGTAGCACATGGCCGCATAAATATTAAAAGGCTTTTCAAGGTCTGCTACATGCCATCATAAATATTTAGCGGTTAAAGATTTGCTAGCAGGAGTTTTCTGGTAATAACATTGAATACACTCTATAAACAAATAAAGCACCCTTTTTTCACGCCTTCAAGCATTTTGGTTGTATGTGGCTTAACCTATCTTTCAAAGACCAGTTGGTGCTAGGTGCGAGATGTGGTCAATATCTTTACTTCCCAGGCACTTTACCTGGTACCCATTTAAGGCTGGGTTAGCCTGGGAGACAAGATCATCTTTGAACACAAGTCTGACTCTGTCAGAACATGAACCCAACCTTCGGATTTACAGGCCAGCATCTAGCCGTTACACCACTGCGGTTCCCTAATTTTATTGAACAGTGGTACTGAGAGCGAACCGCTCAGAAAGCAATGGCAAACTACTTAACATAAAATTTGCCTAGAAAAACTACAACAGCCAAAAAATACTGGGTTTGGTTTTGCAACGTCCTGTAAAGGATACGCAACTAACACTCTAAAAATTATCATACATAAATAATTGTATTTATTTTCATAACCAGAACCCATAAACTAATCTCTGCACACTTTAACAAATGTCATCTACGGATATTTTTTGAAGTTATATATAGCGTATTATGTTATCACAAACATCAAAAAGAGAGTCATCATTTTTTTATTATGTTTTGAGAAGAGGGAAACTAGAACATGTTGTGACCACTGGAAAGAGAGACAGAGAAAGACAGTGTGATTTTATCATGGCATGTAAGGGTGTCAGCACACGGACTGATACACAGCAGTTATAGATTGGAGAGGCTGATCGCCCATGCCAGTTGGCAAGGCACTTGATGATGTTAGCAGTGTTTGGTATACTTTTTTTTTAGAGTGTTCCAGCTCACCTGTTACTCACATGTGTGTGCTAGCATTGACACCTGACCAGAAGGACTGTTCAACACAGTGGCTGAAACACCATTTTTATTTGATTAATAAGAGAAAATATGTTTAAAGTCGTATTCCATATTTGAAAATTTTGGAGATCTTGATACTGGGAGTGTGAGTTTGCAACGATATCTCCAGTATGCTTGATAATTGATTGTATGGAGGGCTACGTGGTCTCAGGGTATGGTGTTCGCCTCGAGTGTTAGAGGTCCCGGTTCAAGCCCCGGTGAAGGCTGTGATTTTTTCTGTTCATGTGGATTTCTAGTAATTTTCCCTGGTCTCTGGGTAGTGAGATCGGACGCCTGTGTGTATTGTTGCGCATGTAAAAAATCCCATGGCTGTTGAAAATCAAAAAGAGCAGCCTAACGGCGTTGCCTGCACAAAATTTGGAATTGAAAATCTACCCAAAATTTTTCAGGGTCCTCGCCGGTGCTACGGAGCCCGTGCACTGCGCTGAGCTACTTCGGCCTCAGACTTGAGTTAGAAGTAGTACAGAGCACTTATGGGTTACTACCCTAGTGCCGTGATGTTGATCCGTTGTTCAAACCTCAAACCATAATTGATTGTATTAGGGTAGTTTAGTTCATGTTCTGATCATTCTCATTGCACATCAGACTGTTCAGTCTGTAAGGATGTGAATCCCCTCCTCAGAAAATCCCAGCATTTAGTGGCCACAACACCAGTTCTGTACTTTTTTTTTTTAAATTCTTCTTTGCTTTCTGCATAGTTCTCTTATCTGGCCTCGCCCCTTTCACTTGCTGATCATGGTGACAGGTTCACAGTCATTACTTGGTTTACCGATGTTTGCACAAAATTCTAGTTCTGGAACAAGACCAAATTCCAGAAGTGGACAAACAACCAGAACTTTCTGCCACAGTTAGCAGCCAGGGAACGCTGAGAAGAAGAATTTCATGTTTAGTTCAATTTTTTTAGTTTATCTACACATGTTTGTTCATCAGTTTTTGAAATGCGACAGTGAGGGACATTTCATTTGATTTTCACTGGCACAGGAACGGAGCAAGTATGGGGAAACCTGACTGCAGTGAAGTTGGAAGCTTGAGTAAAGACTTAGACTATATTTATGTTTTCTTCAGGTGCTCTTATGGTGCTGGCTGCTTCATTTGAGTTTGATCGATCGCACAATGCTGAAATCATTGAAAGACCTACGGACAATGAAGAGCTGCCTCTGGTAAGTTGAGTCTCTTTCCTTCCTTCCTTCCTTCCTTCCTTCCTTCCTTCCTTCCTTCCTTCCTTCCTTCCTTCCTTCCTTCCTTCCTTCCTTCCTTCCTTCCTTCCTTCCTTCCTTCCTTCCTTCCTTCCTTCCTTCCTTCCTTCCTTCCTTCCTTCTTCCATCTTTCATCTTCCAGTATAACATAGACCCTCAACAAAAGCACATCAAGCGATGGAAAAGTTATGGTTGTTTGTCCACTTCTGGACTTTGGTCTTGTTTCAGAATTTGAGTTTTGCCTGACATCTGTTTTACAGATCTGCCTTATTTGTATGCAGACTGTTGATTCCTCGCCTCTCAGGCAGATGCATTCTCTTTTTGAAGGATTCACCCTTAACTAGTCGACTTTTACAAAATAGTTATTGGGGGGTGGGGTGATGTGTCTGTTATCTCCCCCCCCCTACCCCCTCTTTCCCAAACGTTGCCCTGGAACCCACACAGGGATATCCATGACTGAATTGTGCATCTAAAGTTTTGTACAGGATGAGGTAATGTCTCCCGCCAACCCTTCTCTAAGCCACCTCTTACTACTTGCATGGTATACCACAGTGTTGTTTGCAGTAAATAAAGAAGAAAGTAAAGGACCCTTTTCCGTGCCGTTAGGTGTTCAATTATTTGAGGCAGCGTGAAGTTGTGATCAATACATGATTTCTCCTTTCTGAATCCTGTTGTGGGTCACCAGCTGTTAATCGCTCAGTATATGTTCGTAGTTCGAACCTAAGACCTTCAAGACATTATTATCCTGTACTTTGATGTGTCATTAAAGTATGGAAAAAGAAGACTAAACTTGTGGATTATAAAATGTTCCCTGTGTGTGGGTTTTAGGGCTGGTGCCACATTGGTGTGGGAGGGACCCACTGTCCCCTCCCCCAACAAGCATGTCTACTTCTTCTTCTTCTTCTTCTTCTTCTTCTTCTTCGCGTTCACCAGTTGTACACTCTGGTGGAAAGTTCTGGTTGCTCGTCCATTTCATTACTGAACTGCAGTCCTGCTCCAGAACCTGAGTGTTGCGTGTGCATCAGTTTTACAGATCTCATTCTCATGAGTACAGACTGTTGGTTCCTTGCCTCTCCGGTAGATGCACTTCGACTTCAAAGCAAGCTCCCCAATTAGTCGACTCTTACGACATGCTTTTGGGGAGGCAGTGAGTCTATTCTTGTTTTCCCCATAATTGGGTCCCGGAACCCACACGGGGGGCATGTCTACTAATGAGGGAAGTTTCTCTCAAATTTGGAGCATATCTGCCTGAGAGTCATGGAACAGCCTGCATATGAATAAGCCAGGTCTGTAAAACAGATATGCATGCAAAACTCTGGAACAAGACCAAAGTACAGAAGTAGACAAACAACCAGAATTTTTTGCTTGAGTTTATGGCTGCTGAATGCAGAGAGAAGGAGGAAAAGAATTATAGACATCGTCTATTCTTGGCCTTCTGACATCAGCATATCTCATTGGGGTGCTTTATTCATATCCTACCCCAAACAGGGGAAATCAACAGGTCAGGGGTCAGTAGTATTTAAAGGGGTGGTAAATAGGCTGCATGCAGTCGTGGGACCTAGGCTGCCCTCTCTCGTGGGATGTAGGTTGGTTAGGGTTAGGTCCAGTTGTAGATGTTTTGGGGTGGTTAAAAGCATCAGAAAGCTAGGAAACCCAGTCGTACCACCCTCTAAGATGTTGGACTGTCCTGTGATGTCATCTGGGGTAGGTTATTAATAAAGCGCTCTTTTTTTGTCATGTTTCTGTTAATTCTGCATGGATCCTTCAGTGCTGCATTAAACAACACCATTGTGCTGACTGTTTGTTTTCTTCTTTTCCTTGTTGAAGTTAATAAAGCAGCTTCAGAACGTCCAGGAGAAGAATAAAGAGCGACCTCTGTGTTTTCCGTACAGTGTCAAAGCAAGGGCACTACTGCTTGCTCACTTCCAGAGAATACCTTTGGGTCCAGACACTCTAGCACTAGGTGAGTGTGAGTTCACTACTTTGACTGTAGAAATCAGTAGAGACTAACACAGTAAGTGGATTTGATTTCAGGGGAGGATGGCTCAGTTACACATGGGGTCACCATACCGGGGAATTGAACCTTTCATCTCTGACAACAGCGTTGGAACAAGTATACTTATTGACTTTTTATCCTTTTTTTTCTTTTTTTTTCTCTGAAAGGCTGGTTGGCATATTGTCTTGGGGTTTACAGCTAGACTGTGATATCTACACTTTTGGTTTAAAATGACCAGTTTGAGCAGTGCAGAGTTTAGTCCGTCTTTTATGACATGCTTGTTAGGGGGAGCAGTGGGTGTATTTTTTAGGACCATCAATGAATAATAATATTGCTCTCTACCCACGCATAAATAATGTTCACAGACAAAACTGGCTGTTACCCAAAAAAAAAAAATTTTTTTTAGTCCGCAGGCCAAATTTAGAATTACCAACCTGATAGGAATATTCCCCACGATTCCGTCCTCACACAAACCGATGCCAAGAAATTTCGGTTACCGCAATCTTTTGGTCTATAAACTCGCTGACCGGAGAACAGGAACCATCATCACCTTTTATTTATTATCAAAGTCTGCAGACAAACACTATCTCCTTATGTCTTAGTTAATCCACAACACATGTTTTACTAGCAGGATCAAAGATTTGTGACATCAATCAGTTTCTGGTTATCACTGTTTGGGTGATGACTTTAAAATTTTTTTTTTTTTTAAATTTTGATATTTGGATTGTTTTTCCTGCACACAAAGGTATGTTTTTATTTTCCTATTTGTGTGTGTGGGGGTATGTGCATGCATGCACGCGCAAGTATGTATGAGAGAGAAAGAGAGCGCATGCTCTGTAGGGCCATATTATATAGTATTTTTACACAGCCTTACCGGCTGGTAAAACTTCCTCAAAGGGCCTGACTTGGATTGTGGGCCACATTTGCCCACCTTTGCCCTAATGCTTTCTGTTTCTTCCTACAGACCAGAAATATATTTTGAAGAAGTGTCCTTATCTGATCAACGATATGGTCAACATGTGTGCCAGCATCGTGGCCATGGCTATGACTGGAAGAGGTATGTTCATAAATTGTGGCGTCTGTTTATAACATCACGGACAGTTCATAAATTGTGGCATTTGTTTATAACATCATCTTCAGTTCATAAATTGTGGCATCTGTTTATAACATCACCGACAGTTCATAAATTGTGGCATCTGTTTATAACCACCCACAGTTCATAAATTGCCACATCTGTCAATGTCATTCACAAATAATCTTCATAAAATATCTTATCTGTATATGTCTGCCATAAACATTGTTCATGAGGCGTCACATCCATTAGTGTGACTCACAAATAACACTCATAAATTGTCATATGTACGAATGTCACTCACAAATAGTTAGTTAGTCGAGGTTTTAATTAACATCACCGCAATAGGGTTTCCTCATACTTGCTCCGTTTCTATGCCAGTGCGAATCAAATGAAATGTCCCTCACTGTTGCATATGAAAAACTGGTGAATAAACAACTAGTTCAGGAACAATCCACGAAAATGTGCACACAGTAAATGTGTATTTCAGTTGCTCGAGGCGCCAAAGCCAACAATCGCCACCAGAAAAGCAGTTTGTCGTTGATAGTAGTAGTCAGGCACGATAAGTTGGTTACTATACACACACGTAGAATTCTTACATAAGGTATTTCACCTTTGATATTGAACAAAATGAACATCACGAATGATGTTCATAAAGCATCGCATCCCTCTGTGACACTTGCAGACAATGTTCATAAAATCACATCTGCCTTTAAAATGTGCTCAATATTCATTCCTCTGTCATCCCTGTGGAAAACAAGGATAGACCCACTGCCTCCCCAACATCAGTGTCCTATTAGGCAGTTAGCTGGAAGCTACATTCTAGGTCAGAATGCATCTGCCTGAGAGGCAAGTACCTACAGTCTCCATACAAGTAAGTCGGTTCTATAAAATGCATGGGCACGAACAATCAGGTTCCGGACCAAGACTTAAGTCCAGAGGAGGGAATGAACAACCAGAACTTTCTGCCGGAGTTTACAGCCAGTGAACACGAAGAAGAAGAAGAAGATATGTCTATCACACTCGCTGTTGAAGTTCACAAAATGTCATTTATTCACACTCATTGACAAGGTTCACAAAATGGCACTTGTGCCTGTCACGTTCACTAACAAATGATCATTAAATGTCACCTGCAACTCACACTCAGTAATAATTTTCATAAAATATAATGTTTCTAATGCGTACTCACACTCACAGATAATGTTTATAAAATATGTCCCTTATGCGTACTCACACTCACTGATAATGTTCATAAAATATCTCTCTTTTTCTCTCTCTCTCTCTCCCGCACACACATACACACACACACGCATGCACACGTGCACATACTCAACTTACAAGGCTAACGTATGCAGTATGATGAAAAATGGCTTCGATTTTCAAAATGGAGACGAGCAGTTGTGTTATTTTTAATGGCTGAGAATGCTCTCGGATTGTTCAGTTCCTTTATCATGGACTGCTATTCTATGTGCATCTCCAACGCAGGAAACTAATTGTTTTTTGTGTGTGTGTGGGAGCAGCATGTATTATGGTTGTGCTGTCTTGGAGCTGGATAATGACCAAAAGATTTGGCATCCTCGAACACGCTGCCATCGCATTGTTTTGATCGTGGCGGCCCACTGTCTGGGAAAACAGAATCTCATTATCAGGGGACTGCAACTGTCTGGAGAGCAAACTCGATCAAAGCTGTCCCCAGAAACAGAATGTGTCGACCATTTGTGTGTGTGTGTGAGGAGTAATCGACACATGTGGTTAACTCAATGGCCAGGCCGTATAATGAAAATAAATATGTACTAACAGTGACATTGTTGAGTTGAGAATCGACATCGTCCACCCGGGACATTTTGTGCTTTTTGAACTGCAAGTCCGTGGCTTAGGTGTTTGAGAGTCCAACTAGTAATCCAACGTACCGCGATCGAAACCCACAGCTGGCTGCGTGGATTTTTATCATGGTATGGGGCATCGCAGGTCGACCCAGCCCAAAATGGGTACCAGGATGGCTGTCCTGGGAAAGTAAAGACGGTTGGCGTATTGCTGACCACATTACCCATCCAGTACTGATTGGTCTGTAAAAATATGGGACGCTCTTCCTAAATACCTGATGCACCTAAGGCATGAAAAGGGATCTTTACTTACTTACTTTGCCTACTTTATTGAACTGCATTCCCTTAACTCTTTCAGGCCCATGAATTTTGACAGACTTGGCCCACATTAATTTCCCTTTACAAAAATGGCAGAGGGGTAGGTGTACAAGAAAGGCAATAGAGAATTTAATATACTTCTAATCCTAATAAAAATGTATACATTTTTGAAGAGAAATGAATATACATTTTGAATCTGATGATAAGTGTATGTTTAATTTTTTTATAGTTAGTAGGAAAGAAGAATTCAGCAGGTGTTAATTTCACAACAACAACATTTTACAAACAAATTCTTCACTTACCATGATTTTGCAGCCACACAAGTAGTGAATATCCAAATTTGAGAACAAAACTTCACAGTTTGTTCAATTTCCTAACAAATTCCAAAGTTATGATAAGTTTCTAGGTTAGTTTAGCACTCAGGAGCTCTTAGTTTTCACAGAGTGCTGAGAAAAAATTCAGAGAAAAAATGGCCGAAAAATGAGCCATTGCATACACTCGCTATTTACTGTTTACTTTGTACAGTTATATACAGACTATAACTGCGATGATTTTAATGTAGCTTAGCCATAGTATAGTACAATCTCTTTGTTTAGAGCACTTTCCTTCTCTTACACCATAAATACGGTAAAAATGGGACATTTTCTGTGTAATAAATTCATCAGAATCACTATATTCAGAACAGCTGATCGCTCAGCTTCACTGGTTAAAATGCCCCGTCCAAATCACTTTCCGAAAAATCTAAATTTTCATTATCATTATCAGAATTAAAAACATCTGACTGAAACAATTCAAGAGCTTCGGCCGCAGAAAGTCCCATTCTGCGACCTGTACTTGTGCTTGGAACATTGGTATTCATGGAACTCGAAAACAAACTTATAAAATGAACTGTTGAAAAAAATTACACTGTTAATCCTATCAAATTTTGCATGTGTAGTTTGGGCTAGAAAATGAATCTAAAAGGATTTCAGCAGAGTAACTCCCTGAATAGTTTAATCGTACCTCCGAACATTCGAAACTAATATGGAGGCGTTTGCGAAGCAAAATGTACGGGACACATGATTGACGATGACAGCGTTGTTTGGGCAAAACAGAACTTTTCAAACAACGCTCACACCGTTGCTTGGGCCTTAAAGAGTTGATTAGCCTTTTTCTGTCTCCAAAACATTAAGTGTTCTATAAGATAAAGATGTAACGGGCTTAGCATAACATATTCTGGGACTGTTTGAAATGCCTGTTTGGTTCTCTGCTTCCAGCAAGCCAGCCACCCCGCCTGGAGACGGTTGAGAATATAATGAAACTGAGTCAGATGGTTGTCCAGGCGCTAGATGAAAAGTCCAGCCCATTGCAGCAACTACCTCATATTACTGCTGAAATGCTGCGGCATTTTACTACACGCAAGGTATGCTAATTTTACCGTTTGTGCAACGTGATGTAGCGCTAATTTGATCTCACCATGTCTTACCGATTTTAGATATGACGTCATTGGGCTGTGCCCAACATGCCTATATAACAGATTTGGTTCTGGTTGCAACTCTTTAGTGTGTAGTCATGATGAGTGTTATTAAAGTTGAAAAAAATATTTGTTTTAAAATTTTTTGGGGCAAAAAAAATTGGTGTGATCTTCATGACATAATACATTTATGAGACATCACTTTGCTCTCTGTGGCTGTGTCCTTAAAGTAGTGTTTCATATCTGAAAAAAGGTAATTTTCTAAAAAAAACAATGTATACAGGGCAGAATGGTTAATACATATGTGTGTGTGTGTATATATTCCTCTTGATGTCATCATCATCACATGCCATGAGGATTAGCGTGGGCAGTCTCACACTGTCACAGTCCATGTTCAGACAGATCTCTGTTCTTGTTTTGATTAGGCGGTACTGGCCAAACGATTCAGGTCATTACCTATTTTGTCAAGTAGAAAGATTCGTCTACGTTGAATCCTAAGTGTCGTCAGAAGAGACAGGATCAGAAATGATGATAATCAGGAAAGAAGTTGGGATGAAACCAGTGCTAAACTGCATCAAGAGACAAAAGATCAGCGAAGTTGATGCTAAACTGCATCAAGAGACAAAAGATCAGCGAAGTTGATGCTAAACTGCATCAAGAGACAAAAGATCAGCGAAGTTGATGCTAAACTGCATCAAGAGACAAAAGATCGGCGAAGTTGATGCTAAACTGCATCAAGAGACAAAAGATCAGCGAAGTTGATGCTAAACTGCATCAAGAGACAAAAGATCTGCGAAGTTGATGCTAAACTGCATCAGAGAGACAAAAGATCAGGTGGTTTGGACATGTATCAAAACTACCATCAGATAAGGCAACACATCAAGCCCCAGATTAGTTCTTTTACGACATAGTTGTTATGGGGTATTGGACCCATTCTTTTTTTCCCCCCCTCCCAAGTTGAGTCCCTAGAACCCATTTGATGAGGTTGTGTGGTTAATATTATGGCCTAACTGCCCAGAACATTTCCTACTACCCATTTAAGACTGGATTGACCTTTGAGTCCAGATCCTGCAATGGGTTTCTGGACCTTATTTTAAAAAAGTAAAAAAAAAATTTTTTTTTAAAGTAAAGATCCCTTTTCACGCCCCTTTGGGTCCCTTAGATGCATCGGGCATATGGGATTGTGGGTTGTATTTTTACAGACCAATCGGCACTATGTGGGCAATGTGGTCAGCAATACGTCGGTCGCCTTTACTTCCTCAGGACATATATCCTGGTGCTCATTTTAGGCTGGGTCGACCTCGTACCATGGTACAAACCCACGCAGCCAGCCGTGGGTTTTGATCACAGTACGTTGGAATTACGAGTCGGACTCACAATACCTAAGCCACTGACGCCGCATACCTAATTTTTTCGAAAAAAAGAAAGAATGGCCTTACCGCCCCTTCCCAAAAATTGTACCAACAGTATGCTTACAAATATGCCAGATTGTCAAATGGATGTGCATGCAAAACACAGATGCGGAAAGAAGACTAAAATCCAAAAGTAGACGTACAACCAGAACTTTCAACTGGAGGATTCAGCTGCTGAATGCTAAGAAGAAGAAGAAGAATTTAAGGACCTGTTCAGGTTTCCCAGCCCATCTACACACTTTCTCATTCTGATGTAGATCAGAAGGATGTCACGTTGTCTTGCTTTTTTCGAAAAGAGTCTTTCTCATGTGACCTAGGCTAAGTGGTGGGGGGGGGTTCTACATGTTCTGGGGCCGTTGAAAGCTGTTATGTTGTGTAACATAGAACATGCAACATCGCTGATGTTATCGTAGGGAAGACAACATGACACCCCTGCGATAATAGAAGAGTCTGAGAAAATATGAAAGAAAGGTCAGGTAGTGTGTAGATGGGCTGGGAAAGGGGAACAGGACTGAGTTTAAAGAATAAACTCATCACCTCTTTGGGGATTCAGAACATATGACTGCTGAGCCAGCATGCACTATTGGAGGCTGGACACTTGTGTTCGGACCACAGTATCACTGATAATTTTTTTTAACATTGCAGTAATTGTCATTACTTTTCTTCTTTACAGCTGCTACAGTTTTTGCTTTCTATTTTGCATGTTAGCGGGACATTCGTCACATCGTGACTTGGTGAATATGAAAGATGAAGACAGACGGCTAATGCTGAGGAGCCTTTCCGACAGCGAGTACCTGGATGTGATCTCAGTGTGTGCCAAAATGCCATATGTGGAAATGAATATCAAAACTGAAGGTGAATCGCATAGACAAGGATACAGTAGAACTTTTCTGTTACATCCAGAGCTTATAAGTTGCATTTTATTTGTGCGGCAAGATATATTCTTCTCTCTTCCTCTTTTTTGTCTGCTTCTTTCTTATTTTTGTGTATTTGCCTTTAGAAGAGCAGTTGGCATGTTATGGTTTACAGCTAGGCTGTGATGTCTGCACCTGTTAGCCCAATGGATCTGATTTTAGCAAACTCCCAGTTAATTGTATTTTATGACACTTGTTGGAAGATAGGGGTGGGGGCTCTTTAATCTTGTTCCAACTTGAAATTTGTGTGCAGATCTGTTTTACAGATCTGGCTTGTTTGTACTCCCCTCTCAGACGCTGCCACTCTTCAAAGAAAAAATCCTTAATTAATCACCTTTTAAAACATGTTTGTTAGTGGATGTTGGGTTTATTGCCCCCTCCAAATGGGGCCCCATCTTCTTCTTCTTCTTCTTCTTCTTCTCTTCCACCATGTACCTCATCGAAGTGTCACCTGGGAGATGTAATGTTCGTTGATGAGCTCTGTCAAGAGCACTATTAAGACTGATGTTCATTTCTGTAAGGCTGTTCTTAATGCCATCACTCCATATTTTCCGAGGTCTTCCACTCGCTCTATACCCGTTGTAAGGTTTTAATGTGGCTCGCTGTGGCAGATAGTACCAGGGCATTCTTGTTAGGTGTCCAAACCACTTCATTTGTTGTTCTTTGATGACCTGTAAGACATAACCCATAACCCCATGTTTGTATTTAATAATTAAACAAAAGGACCCTTGTATGTCTTTGGCACATCATGCATATAATGCTCGACCTATATTTTCATAGGCCAGTTGGTACTTGTGGTCAACATCATGCTGGCCAACTTTATTTTCCATAGGATAATGTCAGTGTTGAAAAAATCTGCCCCTGTGCAGATTTGAACCCTAGACCTTTGCGCTAGCAGTCAAGTATTTAGTCATTTCAGTACGGCGGCTCTCATGGTTATAAGTAATTTCTCCCCCTTTGGGTTCCAGTCATACACTTCATTAAAGAATAACAAATGAGATCGTTTGGCCACCTGACGAGAAAGCCCTGGTGCCAACTGCCACAGAGAGCCACGCTGAAGAAATATAATAAACACAGAGCAAGGGGAAGACCACGCAAGATATTGAACGACACCATCAGGAGCAACCTAACAGAAATGTACACCACCTTGTACATTGCATTGGAAAAACACACAAAAATCCTTACATCTCCCCCCCCCCCTTTCCCCCCCAACACCTCGCTAAGGTAAATGGTGGAAGAGACGAAGAAGAAGAAGGGTTCCGGGGTCCCATTGTGGGCAAAACAAGAATAGACCCACTGCCTCCCCAACAAGCATGTCATAAGAGTCTCCTAATTGGGGCTTCCTTCGAAGTTGGAGTGCATCGCTGAGAGGCAGGGAACTGACCATCTGCATACAATTAAATCAGATTTATTTAAATGGACGTGCACGCAACTCAGGCAGATGCATTCTCACTTTGAAGGAAACATCCCTAGTTAATCAGTTAATCGCCTTCGACGACATGCTTGTTAGGTGTGGACTGGGTCTATTCCCCCCCCCCCCCCCCCCCCCACCCCCCTCCTCCAAAATGCAACCCTGGATCCCAAAGGGGAGAGACTCACTTCAGTTTTCAAAATGGTAATTAGCGCCTGTGGTTTTTTTTTTTCCAGTGGCTGTGTAATTTCTTGGATTGTTCCGTTCTCTTGTTGTGGATTGCTGCTATTTTGTGCGCGTTCTAACGCAGGATACGTTTTTTGTATGTGAGATCAGAGTGTATTGTGGTTGTGCTCTGTTGTTGATGAACGACAGATTTGGCAGCTCCTACCGTGTTTTTATTGCAGTGGTGCACTGTCTAGGAAGGCAGAATCTTGTGAATGGAGGACCGTGAACTGACTAGAGAGCAAACTTTATAAAGATGTCCATAAAAAGCAGAATGTGTCTACCATTTTTGTGTGGTCAGCTCAGTGGTCTACTTCAACTGGCAGCCTGCGTGCCAAATGTGGCCCGCAGAGGCCTAGCAAATGGCCCGCGGATTACCTGCCAGCTGTACTGTATTGATGTTCTTTCTATGCTGGGGCTTGGTCTTCTAACCTGCGACGATCTCAATTTCCCTAAGTCTGGCCCCACAGCAAACTTGGTTGAATGGCCCTGGTCTACTCTTAAACCTTTGGACTGGCAGTCAAGAATTTAACCAAAATGCGGCTGCTGTGAATGAATGTAGTTGATAAGTAATTTGTTTGTTTGTTTGTCACTGTCCATATTTCTTTTTTCATTAACTAATTGTATCTCATTATGCGTATAATAGTTCTAGATGAAGAAGACACAACTATCACAGTGGGCTCCATCGTTACAGTTACGGTGAACTTGGTGAGGAAAGACATGGGAGACAATTTTGAGAAACAAATACTCCTGCCTTGTTTCGGGGAGGAGATGGGAGATCACATAGAAGCTGTGACAGGAAAAGAGGAAGAAGCTGAAGAAAGGGAACATGACGAGGATGAGACTGATGAAAAACAGGTAAGATGTCAAAAATGATTCTTTATTTTTTTTTTTAATAAGTAAAAACTATTGTGCAATAAATTTTTTTTTTTCTAACAATTTGATTAATTCCCTTTAAGGGGTTCAGGAACTCTATCATATTTTTGAGTCGTCCCCATGGGGGATGCAATTTTTAGTTATTTTAAAGCCCTACCTCGGCTTGTGCCTAAAAATAACCGGGCCATAAATGTGGCCTAACGGCTGAATGGAGTTTCCGGGACCTCTCCACAGGTGATCCTCATCCGCATGGTGGCACTTTGTGTCACCAGGCGTTTATCGCTTGTGTGATGTCCTGGTGGGGTACATCTTATCTATCTACCTACCTAGGGACCCAATTTTTGGGAGAAGAAAAAAACAGGCCTACTATTTTTAGTAGTCATGTTGTAAATGACAACTTATCAAGGATTTGCTGAAATTTGATGTTTGGGCTGTAAACCAGAACCCCACATGCCAACCGTCCGCTTAAAGATGAACGCAGAAGAATAAGATACATTTTTGTTAATCGCAGAACATCTAATATTTACTGTTAGTGTCCTAAACATTTACTGGTAATTTTTTGTTTTTTAAGGTCGGTTCACCCTGAAAATCCAGGCTGTATAATCTTGTACATGTGTGCCTCTTTGGGGATTCAAATATCCCATGATGGGGCCAGCAGGTGTGCCAGTTTGCATAGCCACAGCTGGTTGTATTGTAGGGAGCTAGAGAATCATCATCATCATCAGATGCCTTGCCAGCTGGCTTAGGTGTTCATCATGCATCTTCACAGATCTCTGCCTTTGGTGTTCTGGATCAGTCCCACTGATGATATTCCTCCTTGCCAGTCTTAAACCATGCGACTTCCGTTCTCTTGGTCTTCCTTTGCCTCTTCTACCAGTGATCTTTCATGTCGTCACGATAGTCTCCAGTGCTCGTCTCATCACATGACCAAAGAACTTTGTCTCCTTCTCCTTGTTGTATGTAATTGTAAACTGGATCAATATTGAGTTTATTTGTTGCAAAGTTTACCTTTAATTAAAACTGTATCAGCTTGAATGTAATTGGTTAAGTTTGCATGTTAATTAAACCTTATCTGTCAAACGGATGCACACGCTACACTCAGGTTCTGGAATAGGACTGCAGTCCAGAAGTGGATGAACAACTAGAACTTTCCTCCAGTTTACAGCTGGTGAACGCCAAAAAGAATTTGTTCTAAAATGTAATGTTTAATTAAAATAATAAATCAGCTAGAAAATTATTGGTTTTAAAATCTACTGTTTATTATAAAACTGTATATCAGTATGCCACATTTATTAGGCTGACCAGAATGCACATGCTGATCACAAGACAAAAGGATGGGAGAAAAACAAGAGAGGCAAGAAGAAAAGTGGGAAAGTTAAGAAGAAAGTCAAGCAGATTTACCAGTGGAAGTCAGTAGTGCAGCCCAAAACAGATGCTTCAAATCCGGCAGCTTCGGTAAGAACCTGGCATCAATTAATCTGTTAATGTTCTTGGCTTAAAAGATTGCACAGTATCTGATAATCTTATTGATAGTGTCAAATTTTTTAAATATTTATTGATTGTCTTAACCTTTGTTTTGATCATCACAATCTTTGATATCATAGTGATCATCAGAGTCTTTAATATCTTATTGATTGTCACGTGCTTTGGTATCTTACTGATCCATTGATATTGTATAGATCATCACTGCCCTTGATATCTAATACATTATCAAATTTTAACACACACACACACACACACACACAAAAAAAATTTTCTGCCCATGAGGCAGGGAAATAAAAAAC
>CAJHNH020001018.1:207385-254885 GCA_905116865.2 Candidula unifasciata | reverse complement strand
TTGAGGTAGATGCACCATACGGTATAAAATAAAAATAAATTAAGACCGCAGTCTGCTACCTAGTCACTTATACTCCTGCTATCTATCCTAGACACCTATCCATCACTGCCTTACACTAGCCCAAACTCTAGGGTAACCACAGCAGTTAGTGTAACTAAGGGGTCCACCCCTTTGTTAACCAGTGTAACAAATAGTAGGCCCAATCTTGCCGAGCCCACACACATGGGCTGACACACCCGTCCATTCTAGAAATCATACGTCCAACTGGTGATCCACCACAATCATCCTGACAGGTTACATGAGCTCCACAGAATAAAACCCCTTTGTTATTCACATTGTTAAAACGTCACAAGTCAAGCATCAGCTGGACCTAAACAACAACACATTTACACACTTAGACCTACTGAGAGTAGCTGACTCGAACAAACTACCACAGGACCTTTCCCAACCACGATAAGTTGACACTTGGATTTCATTTTCTCACCAAAACTCGGGGTTCACAATCCACTCGTGTTGTCGACCCACATGAATCCCACAATATCCACAATGTCCTCAAGTCCATCATGAACTTCTAGCCACACATGTTTTCCCCAGTGGCTGATGCTCCACTATCTTCCAGTGGCTCCAAATGTTTACATCCACAACCTGCCACACAAAATCCTGGCTTCTTTAACTCTTTATACCCCACAGTGATTTCGCACACAACACTTTATAAGTTTGTATGTCTGATTGTCTTTGCTGCCTTATGAGTCTTGTATGTCTGGTTGTCTTTGCTGCCTTATGAGTCTTTTATGTCTGATTTTCTTTGCTGCATGAGTCTTGAATGTCTGTCTTTGCTGGCTTATGAGTCTTGTATGTTGAATTGTCTTTGCTGCCTTATGAGTCTTATATGTCTGATTTTCTTTGCTGCCTTATGAGTCTTGTATGTCTGATTTTCTTTGCTGCATTATGAGTCTTGAATGTCTGTCTTTGCTGCCTTATGAGTCTTGTATGTTGAATTGTCTTTGCTGCCTTATGAGTCTTATATGTTTGATTTTCTTTGCTGCCTTATGAGTCTTATTTGTCTGATTTTCTTTGCTGCATTATGAGTCTTGTATGTCTGATTTTCTTTGCTGCCTTATGAGTCTTGAATGTCTGATTGTCTTTGCTGCCTTATGAGTCTTGTATGTCTGATTGTCTTTGCTGCCTTATGAGTCTTGTATGTCTGATTGTCTTTGTTGCCTTACGAGTCTTGAATGTCTGTCTTTGCTGCCTTATGAGTCTTGTATCTCTGATTGTCTTTGCTGCCTTACGAGTCTTGAATGTCTTATTGTCTTTGCTGCCTTGTGAGTCTTGTATGTCTGATTGTCTTTGCTGCCCTATGAGTCTTGTATGTCTGATTGTCTTTGCTGCGTTATGAGTCTTGTGTGTCTGATTGTCCTTGCTGTCCTGTGAATTTTGTACAGTTGATTAACAATTTACTGAACAGTGTAGCGGACAGTTAAATATCAGAGCAGAAGTAAAATCTAGTTGCTACATGGTATATACTTTTAAGAAATTTTTGTTTGGCCAAACAAGACAAATCAAGAACTGAGGAGGAAAATAAAATGTTTGTCACTAACACATGTTATTATCAAAGGAAGAAAATGAAGATGGCCTTGGACATGTTTGCAGAATGGCTCTTGATACTGATGGATGGCAAATGGAAAAAGACTGTGGATGACATAAGGAAACCTGGAGAAGGACAGTAAAAAGGGAAATGACAGTTGTCTGAGAAGTATTCTTTTCTTACTTTTTCCTCAGTGATTGAATGCATATTTTTTTTTAATCAATAAAGCATTGGTGATAGATTTCTTACTGTGATGGGCTGGAAATGAGGTCTGTGTATAACATTTTAGGTTATCTAATATACATGGTACTTAATTTATGTTTAAATGTATGGATTTTAGGATTTGATTCTGGTGATCTGTATATTTTATTTAGATTCAGCTCAAATTTTCGGCGCCCTCAAAACCTGGCCATTATCAGTATACAGTGGTTCTTCGCTCAGATTCCTATTATTTGGATTTTGACCAGTCTCATGTAGTGAAGGTAAGGATTTATATTTTGTTAACGTTACAAAGCTTATTTATATTAATTTGAAGATTTAAATCTTCTCTTGCCTTCATCCAAAGATGTAATTGCATTGTGCCTATTTACATCATTTCTGCAGGCTTTTTTTTAACCGTTCTTTTTTAGTTTCGTAGGACATTGCAGTCTCATTGTTATAATGTCGTCTTCGTTTCCCAGGTCAGAGGTAGTGCCCCATATTGGGCCAGTCCAGAGAAGCCACGTCAGGCTGGTCGGTCCTCATGGGAAAGCAGGGGCAGAACTTGAGCATTCCCCACCGTCCACGGAGGCTTCTTTAAGTGCATAGCCATTACAGGGTACTCTGGTACTGGGCTCACCCAAGGAATCGTCATGTTCTGCTCATTCCCATTCTCTTCGGAATCCCTGTATTTTATTGCGTTTCTTTTGTATACCCACATTTCCTGAGACAGTAGGATTTTCTAATTTAGACTTTATTTAATGAGCATTGTTAGAACGAAAATTTACCTTGAAATCATGACCCTTTATTTTGCTTCCACAGCTTGATGTCAAGGAGGCAAAGGTGGTCAAGGACCATCCACAGTGGGACATTTCAGAAGATGAGGATGACAAGGGCAAGGAGGATGATGAAGGAAGTGAAGATGATGAGTCAGAGTACAGCTCCGATGGAAATGGGTCAGACTGATGCAACACCTGGACTGTGGAACGTGTTACTTGTTGTGAATAAAGTATTTTCTGTGTGTGATCTGATTGATGCAACACTTGGACTGTAGAACATGTTACTTGTTGTGAATGAAGTATTTTCTGTGTTTGATCTGATTGATGCAACACTTGGACTGTAGAACATGTTATTGTTGTGAATGAAGTATTTTCTGTGTTTGATCTGATTGATGCAACACCTGGACTGTTTAGAACGCGTGTTATTGTTTGAATGAAGTATTTTCTGTGTGTGATCTGATTGATGCAACACCTGGACTGTAGAACATGTTACTTGTGTGAATGAAGTATTTTCTGTGTGTGATCTGATTGATGCAACACCTGGACTGTGGAACATGTTACTTGTTGTGAATGAAGTATTTTCTGTGTGTGATCTGATTGATGCAACACTTAGATTGTAGATCATGTTACTTGTTATGAAGGAAGTATTTTCTGTGTGTGATCTGATTGATGCAACACCTGGACTGTAAAACATGTTACTTGTGAATGAAGTATTTTCTGTGTGTGATCTGATTGATGCAACACCTGGACTGTGAAGAAACATGGTGATACTTGTGAATGTAGAAATTTTCTGTGTGTGATCTGATTGATGCAACACCTGGACTGTAGAACATGTTATTGTTGTGAATGAAGTATTTTCTGTGTATGATCTGATTGATGCAACACCTGGACTGTAGAACATGTTATTGTTGTGAATGAAGTATTTTCTGTGTATGATCTGATTGATGCAACCCTTGGACTGTAGAACATGTTATTGTTGTGAATGAAGTATTTTCTGTGTATGATCTGATTGATGCAACACTTGGACTGTAGAACATGTTATTGTTGTGAATGAAGTATTTTCTGTGTATGATCTGATTCTGCAACACTTAGATGGCAGATCACGTTTAGGTTGTGAAGGAAGTACTGTGTAGTGTGTAGATACCAGCACTGGACTGAGAACATAATTACTTGTTGTGAATGAAGTATTTTCTGTGTATGATCTGACTGATGCAACACTTGGACTGTAGAACATGTTACTTGTTGTGAATGAAGTATTTTCTGTGTATGATCTGATTGACGCAACACTTGGACTGTAGAACATGTTACTTGTGAATGAAGTATTTTCTGTGTGTGATCTGATTGATGCAACCCTTAGACTGTAGAACATGTTATTGTTGTGAATGAAGTTTTTTTGGCGCATGATCAAACTTAAGGGTATCAGTTTTGTTTTTGTCTTTGGTGATAACATTTTAATATTTATTAATTAATTTCATTTAGGTTCTTTTACTTCTTTTCTTCTGCCAGAAAGGATGTTTACAGGTGAAAGAAGAGATCTCATTGTTTTGATGTAGGCAATATATAGAAAACCTGCTGCTGGCTGAGTGGTTAGAACACAAGGCTGTCATGCAAGAGAAAAATGTTCAATTTTCTGTAAAGGGTGAATATTTTTCCATCACTATCGGGACAGAAATACAAATCCTAACTGTTCATGGTGTCTGCACCAGCTTTGCAGCCTTCTATCGTCCCCCTGTCCTACGCTGCCCTAAAAAAGTGGTAATTAAGGCAGTAATGGCAGTTTTCTAAAAAGAAATATACAGTCATCATAAATGCTTGAATGCTTTTAAACTGTTATTATAAAAGAAGTATTTAATTGATACGCACATGTGGCATCTTTAAAAAGTTCAGAAAAAAAAAAAAAGTTTCAGTATTACCTTAGTATGCAGTGTTTCTATTATAATTATCATTGACTGGCCAGTAAGCGACTGTCACCAGTCAGGACAGTATTTGGGTCTATATCCTTTGATTGCATCCACACTGCAAGTGTCCTTTTCATGGCTAATTGGTGGCCAGCTGTGCTAAGCCATTTTATCTAGCCGAAATAAACCTAGACAAATTAACCTGGACAACATGGTGATTTAGTTTTTTAGGAAAACAGCAGAACAGAATGTGGTGGATGGTACTTGCTTGCTAGCCTTGTGGTCATGTGTTCAGTTGTTATGTCTACTGACTGGGGGGGGGGGGGGTGTGTGCTCCAGAACCCACAGCAGGAGAGTCTAGATCAGTGGTTCTCAGCCTGTGGGTGGTGACCCCTTTGGGGGGTCAAACGACAATTCACAGGGGTCACCTGAGACCATCAGAAAACACATATTCAGTGAAGTTATGGAGAAGCAATGAAAATAATTTTATGGCTGGTGGTCACCACAACATGAGGAACTGTATTAAAGGGTCACGGCATTAGGAAGGTTGAGAACCACTGGTCGGTATTGAATATATACATAACAAAAAAGTTTAATCCGTGAGTATAAATTACTTTTAAAATATTCATAATATTGGTACAGCACATGTTAAGGAGAGAAGATTAGTGTTTTTGGCTGTGAAATTAAGTGTGTGTAAGATTTCTGTTTTATTCTGTTTATTTAACGGATCAGCATCACGCCACACGGGTGGTAACCAGTAAGTGCTCCGTTCTACTTCTAACTCAAGCCTAAGTTTAAAGAATCTCATTGCAGTTCACGAACTTCGTTGCACCGGCAA
Source organism: Candidula unifasciata (assembly GCA_905116865.2). Lineage (NCBI taxonomy): Eukaryota > Metazoa > Mollusca > Gastropoda > Stylommatophora > Geomitridae > Candidula > Candidula unifasciata. The sequence goes on along the minus strand of CAJHNH020001018.1, from coordinate 249,584 downwards.
GGATTCTGAAGGACTTTGGGTAGATTTTAAACTCCAAATTTTGCCCAGGCAGCGCCGTAAGGCTACTCTTTTTCGGTTTCCAACTGCCAAGGGATTTTTTTAACCTGCGCAGCAATACACACAGGCGTCCGGTCTTACCAACCAGAGACCAAGGGAAATTACCAGAAGTCCACGTGAAAAAATCCCAGCTTTCACTGTGGTTTGAACCCGGGACCTCCAGCACTCAAGGCAGATGCCATACCTCGAGACCTCACACACCACCCCCCCAACCCCCCCCCCCCCCCCCCCCCCCCCAGTATGTAAGAGTTGGATGCAGTGATATTAGGAAATATAATTTGTGTGGGAGAAAATACTAGTTGTATGAGAGAGTACCGATCCAAGAGGACACATTAGTTATATGATAATATATTACTTGTGCAGAACACAGTTATATGATAGTAAATTACTAATGAATTTTTCAGTCACAAACTACAAACACACACAACAGTATTATTAGCACTGAAATTCTCCGTTGATGAAATGTTATTCACACGAAATTCTTTCTGTTCACAAATACATTAAATTATGTTTACCCCACTGAAATTGTCCATTTACAGATACATGAAATGATGCTACCCACACTTAAAATTTGCTAAACAAAAAAATGTATGAATTGATGGTCTTCCCAGATTTTTTCTGGACATGTAATGTTGTTTATTTAAATACTGTTTATGTTGTGTATTTTAGTGCTGTTTGTATTGTGTTCAGTGTTTGTGTGTATTTTGTGCCGTTTATGTTTTGTGTGTGTGTTTTAGTGCTGTTTGTGTTGTGTATTTTAGTGCTGTTTGTGAGTGTATTTTAGTGTTGTTTATGTTGTGTGTGTGTTTTAGTGCTGTTTATGTTGTGTGTGTGTGTGATTGTGTGTATAAGTGCTGTTTGTGTTGTATGTGTGTGTTTTAACGCTGTTTGTGATGTGTGTGTGTTTTTAGTGCTGTTTATGTTGTTTATGTTTGTGTGTGTGTGTGTGTGTGTGTTTGTAATTTTAGTGCTGTATTTTTGTGATGTGTGTGTGTGTTTTAGTGCTGTTTATGTTGTGTGTGTGTGTATAAGTGCTGTTTGTGTTGTATGTGTGTGTTTTAACGCTGTTTGTGATGTGTGTGTGTTTTTAGTGCTGTTTATGTTGTTTGTGTTGTGTTTGTGTGTGTGTGTGTGTTTTAACGCTGTTTGTGGTGTGTGTGTTTTTAGTGCTGCTTGTGTTGTGTATGTTTTTAAATTCTGTTATTGCCATGTTTTATGGCTGTGTCTGCTTCTTCTGCCTTTCTTTCCCCTAATGGAGCATAGGCCCTCAACCAACTCACGACAAGTCATTCTATACTTCGCCATTACATGGAGCTCTCCCCATGTCCTCCCCTTCTAACTTCATTCTCCAGCTCTCTTCTCCATGTGTTTTTTGGCCTTCCTTTATTCCTATGCCCTTGTGGGTTCCAATGCAAAGACATTCTAGTTATGCTGTTCTACTGTTTTCTCAGTGTGTGTCCTATCCAACAGCAGCGACTTTTCCACACCTCTTGGTCCACTGGAGCCTGTTTAGTTCTCTCCCAAAGTTCTACATTAGTTATTCTATCATTCATACCATTTTATTCCCTCTATTCTGTGCAGCCACCAGTTAATGAATGTCTCTTTTTTTTTTTTCCTCGAACACCGGCTGTGAATTCCAGTGGTAGGTCAGGTAATCGTCCGCTTGGACTTTTGGCTTTCACCTGGACCTGATTTTTGCGTGTACAACCGTTTTTCATTTCCCTGCCTCATGGGCAGCTGTACGCCGACTTCGAAGGAAGACGTCAGGCCTATTTCTAGGGTGACTGTGGCCATTGTTTTGTGTGGGTCGAGACGTTGCCTGATTTGTGTGGTGTCCACATTGTCTCCTTTGCCGCAGGTATTGCCCCCGGAGTACCCCTTTGGGTCAGCCCCCTGTGGAGCAGTTAGCCCTCAAGGGAAGGCAGGGGCAGATCATGGGCATTCCCCGCCATCCAAGGAGGCATCCATGTATGCAGAGCCGACACATGGCGCTCTGGTTCTGGGCTCACCCAAGGAATCGTCACGTCCTGCACATGCCTGCTTAACCTCACAACCGTATTAGGCCTCCCGCTCGACAGGGGCTGCGCCCTCTGGAAGTCAGCGGGGAGCAGCCCGTGGGTTTTGGACTTTTGTGACCACACAGATAGGTACATTCTTTTTTCTTCGCACGTTAGATTTCTTTGACGAGCCGTTAGCCCGACAGAATTTTACATCCTGCTCCAGGCATATCGTATCAGTTTTGTCCCAACACTCGGGCGAGTGGGGTCTTTGGGTGTGGACATTCGGTCTTTTTCAGTTCAATACAAATTTTGAGGGCAGATTTTGATCCGTATGATCTAGTTTTGTCGGACATTTAGGCTTAGCCATCCGATGGATGGTTGCTGTTATGGTGTACCACAGCGCGGTGACGACGACACTGAGGGTTAACCAAGGATGTACATGAATGGCCAGCCTATGGATGGTTGCTGTTGTGGTGTACCCCAGCGCGGTGACGACGACACTGAGGGTTAACCGAGGATGTACATGAATGGCCAGCCTATGGATGGTTGCTGTTGTGGTGTACCCCAGCGCGGTGACGACGACACTGAGGGTTAACAGAGGATGTGCAGTGAACAATGTTTCTCTTTACTCCGCAGTCTTTTTAACCAAGGGTTGTAATTTTGGCTGTACGTTTGGCAGACCTGCTCATGTTCCTAATGAGTTATAATAACATTTTTCACCCAAGCGTTTGGGGGCGGGCTGATGAGAGCCACAAGGACACATCACCTCTGGGGGCCGCCAAACTCCGAGATCCCCTGACAGCTCTGTTAATGCTCATTTGAGACATTATCCGTGGCGCACGACGAGGACGTGCTGCCGGGGTCTTGCGTGAGGTTCCGTACAACCAGGATATTAAAGGACTGGCGCCCGAGTGACGTACGGAGTATCTCCTTATACACATCATGTTGGACTTAACTTCCCCTCACGCCTGTGACATAAATCACCGCGCCACAATGAATGTCTGTAATTTATTAGTAATTGCCTTGGTTGTTCTCCATGTTTCTGCCCCATATAATAGTACTGATTTGACATTAGAATTAAAAATTTTTAGTTTAGTATTTCTTTTAATTTCTTTTGACATCCACAAATTCCCTAGTGCTATGTTTATGGCTGTGTATGTTATGTATATTTGTTCGTGAACAACCCTTGTATTTAAAGCCTTGATGTTTTCATGTTAATTAGGAAAAAACTGCCAAGAGTGTGTGTCGTCAGTTCCTTGTTCAGGAAAAAAAAAACACGATGTTTTTATACTGCCATTTTCTAGCATTTGTTAATGAATAAATTAAAATAACATTGAATAACATAACCTGAGGTATTGTTTTCTGTTTCTTTTTATTGTTTCATACAAGTAAATGTCCCTTTTCCCCACCTTTAGGCATATAGGGCTAGACCTAAATTTTTATAGACCAATTGGCACAAGACAAGATGGTGATTTGGTCAGCATCACACCGGCCACCTTTACTTCCCAGGACTGCACCCGGTACCCACTTAAGGCTGGGGCCACCTGGGAGTCAAGGTCATTTTTGAAAAACAAAAAGGCCGGCTCCACCAGGGAGCGAACCCACAAACTTCCGATCCGCATGCGAGCATCTAGCCGCTACGCCGCATTGTTTCATATGTGGTGATTTAAATCTCTCCGGATGACATATTAATCACAAGGGATAAATAATTGTGACACCATGCATTTGTTTGTTACTCTGATTGTAAATGTGTTTCTTTGTGTGTGTGTGTGTGTGTTTTTTTTTTCTTCCTGTTCTGTCACATTCTGATTTTAAACCCATGCAGTGTCAGCTATTGCTTGAATTTCAGACATTTTCAGTTCTAGTGTTTCGCTTCTGTCTTCTCTGGTGCCATGGAGAGGGGGGGGGAATAGACCAATTGCCTCCTTGTAAGCCTTTTGTAAAAGATCACTAGTTAGGAGTTTGCTGAATGACAGATGGATTGGGCTCAAGGATGCAGATATCACAGTCTAGCTGTAAACTACAAGATAACCTGACAGCCACCCTTTTAAGGATGATCGCAGAAGAAGATGAAGCTTGTTTACTTCTGGCATAAACCAAGATAATCCTATTTATTGCTCATGTTCCTGCATATTCAGCTCCGGCATCAACCCACTGAATCTCAAATTTCAACACCTGTCCCCTACAGATCCAGCATAGAACCACACAATAACAGTTTCAATGCAGACCTGATAACTAACTGGGGACCCAAGAAGTGTTCTTCTTATCAGAAATTCCTCTTATCCTGCTAAAAGTTCAAAAAAGAAAATTTGCTGGGGATAAACAAATTGCTGTTCACAATAGAATCCAAGATCGCCGCGATCTGCACTGTATTGCTTTACTTCGTACCATATAGTTGGCTAATGTTATCATCATCATCATCATCAGTTTCCATTAGCATTATGGGGAGGAAATAGTTTACGATGTATTACTTAGTGAATAGCATTATCTATTGTCTTTCTGTGTGGCTGTAGAATGTCTTTAGTGCCATCAGTTTCATCTTCTCCTTGAGTTCCCTCTGACCTTTAGCCCTAAGAAGCCACAAAACTGCCACTTCCGGTGGGGTCCAGTTATCCGTAAATGTTACCTTTCCAACTTGTCTATAGTGACCTGTTTACGAGACGTATAGTTAATGCTATTGGCTGGGTTCGCACCTGCACAAACATTTAGGACAGGATATAAAAACATTAGGTAGAAAAAGCATCTGGAATTATTTTTTTTTTTCTTTTTTAAACTGGAGACAACTTTTGATCATTTCCAGGGTCCTAATATATATGTTCTTTAACTTGCTGCCAGATGTCAAAAATGTTTAATGATTGCTAGGCCATTGGCTCACCATAGACGACTTGGTCGCCAGTCATGAACGTATTAGGACCTGTCTCTTCTTTTGATCGCATCAACACTGCAAGAGTCCTTTTCAGAATTACTTGGTGGTGAGCAATGTTAAGCCATTTTATATGGTGCACATAACCTAGTCACAATTATAACCTAAAGCTCCCCCTTTGGGGATGTGGGTGGAATGTGACAATTCTTTATTTATATATATATATATTTTTTTTTTTCAAAGCAAACCAAACCAAGCTTGCCTAGCATCTCGATAAAATCCCTAGTGCAAGTTGCCAGATAGAGACATATCGAATATTTAATGACTGCCATATAGGAAGAATGTCAGGGTCTGTGGCTTAGGCGTTGCGAACGCGCTTCCTAATGCTAGGGTGCTGCGGAAGATTTGTCTTGCGCTGGTTTTGACAGTGGTACCGAGAGCTGACCGTTCAGAAAGCAATGGCAAACTACTGAACATAAAATTTGCCTGGAAAAACCACAACAGCCATAAATGCTGGGGTTGGTTCTGTAACTGGAAGAATATTTAATGATTGTCACTTTCAAAGAGAATTTAATGATTACTAGGTAGTTTGTTTTGCATTTAGATAAATTCTCTTATTCAGACTGCCAGATTAATAAATTTTTTTGCATTCAGATACATTTTCATGGCAAACTACCAGAATAAGTAATATGTTATGACTGCTAGACTGGAAAAAATATTTAATTTTCTATGCAGCTTATCTCAAAGTCAAGTAAATTATGTTGTGCCAACTGGCATACTGGAACACTATTTCATTACTACTGCCTTGATGCGGGAGTCATGGAAAGGTTGTGGGTTCGCTCCCTGGCGGAGCTGGACATTTTTAAAAAATGACCTTGATTCCTAGGTCAGCCCAGCCTTGAGTGGGTACCGGGTGCAGTTCTGGGAAGTGAAGGGGGCTGGCGTGATGCTGACCATATCACCCATCTTGTGTTTGTTTTAGTATCCAGAAGCCATGAGTTGTTAACCCTTAGGCTCGGTATTATGGATATCGCAACCTTTCGGCCTTGATTCCATTGTAAATACCGTCAATCTGGGAGAAAATGTGGCTTTCCTGCCTACCCCCGGGATTGAACCCGGACCACAAGGAGTACGTCACCCGGTCTCCGCGAAATCCGGTTTAGCCAATTCCTCTAGAGAGCCGGGTACCCATCTTGTGTCGATCGGTCTATACAAATAAAGTCTAGCCCTATACGCCTAAAGGCGTGGAAAACGGACCTTTACTTTACTTACTATATGCCTCAAGGTGTGAAAAAGAGACCTTTTTTTTTTTTACTTACTGCCTTGCTGCTTGTAAATTTGTCTATGTAGAAAGTGTGGTCTGATTATCATTGTATATTTATATGTTGCAGTAGCCACAGAATTAATTATGCTTGCTTTATAAGAATGGTTGAGAGATTTCTGACTGTTACTAGACTCATGTAATTTCGAAATGTATCCGATACATTCTGTGCCTTTAACATCACTTCATATTTTAAGTATTTTTGTGCGTATTAATTCTTTGATTACCTTGAAAACCTTATATTGGCTGATAACTCACCGTTCATGAAAATAACAAGTTACAAACATCAGCAAACTTGTAGCTAAAGAGGAGTTGAATAAACTCTTTAACGCATTCACATTGTTTTTAATGCCACAGTCATTGACTTTTTCAGGTTAGAACAGTGTAATTGTGTTGTATGTATGGTATGAATTATATAGATGTGTTTTGATTTTTAGGTGTGCATGTCTTGGAAATTGTATTTTTTTTTTTCAAATTGAAATGAAAGTTGCTAAATAAATTAAATCATTGTAAATAGTTTTAATGTGTTCCTAGATTATTTAAACCCATAAATTGAAACAGGAGTATTGTACATGGAAAACTCATTTGGAATACGGTTTAAATCCACTAGCTGAATACGCTATTAACTCTTTCAGTCCCAAGAAATGCATCATACATTCATAGGTTCCTGCCTAAAAGTCCAATAAACACACGGTGTGCTGATTATACGTCTTTTATTACTACTCCTTGCTTCTCTGATGCTAAATCCCCTGGGACTGAAAGAGTTAAATGACAAACTCTCGCTCAGATGTCTGTTGTTCAAAAGTCCTACTATATGACAAACCTTGGTTCAAATGTCTGTCGGCCGAGACTCCTACTGTATGGCTGCTAGGGTTTGGATGTCCGTCCTCCCCGTGTGGGTTCCAATTTAAGGACCTCCTTCTTCTTCTTCTTTGCATTGACCAGTTATAAACTCTGATGTAAAATTTTGGCTGTCATTCCACATTTTGACTTGAGTTTTGCGTGCTGATCTGTTTTACAGATCTGTCTTATTTGTATTGAGACTGGGTTCCTGGGTGCCATTGCGGGGAAGGGAAAAAAATAGACCAACTGTCCACTAGCAAGCATATTGTAAAAGTAGACAGTAGGATTGAAGTAGAATTAGGGGTGTTGACTTTGAAGTCAGAGTGCTTATGCCTGAGAGTCAAGGAACTAACAGTCTGTATAAAAATAAGCTAGATCTGTAAAATGGATATGCACACAAAATTCAAGTTTTGGAAGAAGACTCATGTTTAGAAGTGGATGAACAACCATAACTTTCCACTGGAGTTTACAGCTGGTGAACGGTAAGAATAAGAACAAAAAATTTCTGTCCATTGAGTGCTCAGATGTCCCTCGCTTAGTGATCCTACTTCATGACATAAAGGTTCAAACATCTGCTATCAATGGCCACACTTGTTTCACACTCGAAGTTTAATGACCATAAACCTAAGCCGCGACTGATACATGGTCTCCCTAATAGTGTTTGGGGCATCCACGTGAAAGGTGCCATTGTCAAAGAGAGAACCCCATTCATGCATAGAATCAGAGTCTCTGGCGCTATTGGGCGAAGCCGTAATGAGTGGAAGGCTCACTATACAGATGTGAGGTTAAGCAGTCATGTGTAGGACGTGAAGTTTTCTTGGGTGATTTAATAAATGTACATCTTTCACACCCATATACAAAGAATAGGCGACACACACACTTTTCAGCAAACACATTTTATGGTTTATTGCTGAAACAATTTTTTATAGAAGCAAATATATAAAATATTAAAAACAAAGATTATGTTTTCTTTAAGACATTGGTACATGAAATAAAGTAAACACAATATTAAGGAATTCAGTGATTTATAAGGTGTGAAAAACACATAGAAAGCAAAGTAAATGTTAGCTTCACAGAAGCAATTACAATAAACAAAACAAAAGACACTGTTGCATTCAGTTTTCATCAGCAGAACGATGACAAGAAACAAAACACATCACACACAAAAAATGAACTGACTCTAAAATGACTTCATTATGACAATCAAATAGTGTGTAAATAAATATAATACAGTAAAAATAGTAAATGAGAGAATGAAATAGGTACCACTTAGCCGGACTGCTGCCAATTCGATAAAGGAAATATATGAAACAGGCATCTCTATTATAAGGCTCGCAGGGAGCAGTTAGTCAAATCTGATCAACTAGAGTGAAGAGTGAAAGAGAGGGGTTTCCAATGGTGGGGGAAAGAGGATGAAACAAGTGAGGAAGATACAGAAATAGGAGTGAGTGTGTGAAGAATGTAGGAAACGTACATAGTGGGATAAATTGAGTTAAAAGGTTAGGGTCAAGAGGATCATCTTCATTGCACCAGGTTTAACCGCATATGGCTCAGTCTCTCTCTGCAGAATGGCTAGCTGCCTGCCGAGAGCACTTCACAGAGCACATACTCGGCAGCTTTGGCGATGATTCCCAGGGATCTCCGTAAAAATTTCACTCATGAACTGAACAATGCAGCCTTGAAATGAACCCAAGACCTTCAGAGAGCTAGGCAAACAGCTTAACATCTTCACCACGGAGACCCCCTTACAATACACAAATTGAGTATTTGTCAGTGCTGATTGGTCATGGTGATAAGCGAGTCATAAAATGACGACCTGCATACATAAAGAATAATGTTTATAAGTATTAATTCCTTAACTCTTTCTTTCAGTCTCGGGGTTTTAGCATCAAAGACCCAAGGGGTGGTCAAGAGAGGTAAAATCAGCGCCCTTTGCATATGTATGGAAACTTCTAAGACATATGTTTCTACCCAAAAGCCCAGAAAGGGCTTCAGGGTAGAAACATATGAAGATATGATGTGTTCCTTGGGACTGAAAGAGTTAACACACATCCACATGTTTCAAAAACAATCGTAGTCATGTAGATTATTTTATAGTTTAAAAACAAAATGGTTTTTGGTAAAAAAATGTTTATATTTTCCTATGTATGAAACTTCTAAGACACCCTGTGTACCATCAGGTAAGCAAAGGATGCCATGATATGATGCTTCTCTCTTACTGTAAGCTATAGGAAAGAGACATGTATGTCATGAATATATGTAATTAAATCAATAAATACATTCAAAGTAAATGGGACAAACCTCAAGCTAGTTGATATGTTCAAGTACTTGTTTACCCTGATGTGTGTTATCCATCAAGATGATGATGGTCACTCTTTTCATCTAGTATGAGTAGGAAGATGACTGATGAGGCCGATGCGGGCCCGAAAAGTTCTTGGACAGTAAGACAGGGAATGAGCGTTGTGCCAGGGAGGAGATCTCCTGCAGTCGCCTTTCTGTCCATCCTTTTTCTTAATAAGTCTTGCTGTTCTGTTTGCTTCACATGTAGCCGCACCCTTGTGTAGAGCTGCACGCCATGCATTTCGGTTTTGAGAGGCAGCCTCCCAATTGGTGTCATTCATCCCAAATTCTTTGAGTGAAGACTTCAAGGTGTCCTTAAAGCGTTTCTTTTGCCCGCCTTGGGAACGTTTTCCATTTTGCAGCTCACCATAGAAGAGTTTTTTTTGGGAGCCAGTGATCTGGCATGCGTGCCACATGACCAGCCCAATGAATTTGATACTGCATCATTAGAGTGTGGAGGCTTGGCATGGCTGCTTTCTCAAGGACTACAGTATCATGTACTTTGTCTTGCCATCTGATGTGCATTAATTTTTTAAGGCAGACTGTGTGAAAGTGGTTTAACTTTCTAGCCTGGCGCTGGTATACAGTCCATGTTTCACATGCGTACAGCAGTGTAGTTAATACAACTGCTCTGTATACTTTAAGCTTTGTCTGCATGGTTATGCCACTTCTGTTCCAAACATTTTTGTACAATCTGCCAAAGGCAACGCTAGCCCTAGAGATCCTTGCATTTACTTCGTCATCAATTGTGGCACTCTGTGAAAGGGTGCTGCCTAGATAAGTAAATTTACTGACAACGTTTAATCTGTAGCCATTCACTGTGATATTGGGCTCAAAGTATCTAAGCCCTGGGGCTGGCTGGTGCATGGCTACAGTTTTATCTTTGTTGAAGGTGAGCCCAAAGTTTGTACAGGCATCACTGAATTTGTCGATGTTGTGCTACATATCCACTTCTGTGTTGGCATAAAGGGCACAATTGTCGGACAGGAGCTCCCTGATGGTGTCTGATTTAGTTTTTCTTTTCGCTTTCAGCCTCCTGAGGTTGAACAGCTTTCCATCCATTTCTTTCAGTCTCAGGGGTTTAGCATTAAAGACCCAAGGGGTGGTCAAGAGAGGTAAAATCAGCGCCCCTTGCGTTTACTGGGCTTTACCCTGATAACATCAGATGGAAGATGTGTTAGAGAAGTTAAATGTAGAACAGCTCAAGCAAAATGAAGAATATTTTATGTAATATTTCTTTGTTAATTGAGATTCTTAAAAGCTATATAAATCCTATCTTGATATGTGGAAGTGAATCATGGACAGTTTGGTAGATAAGTGAAAAAAGTATTTGGAAGCTGTGTGGTTTTGTAGATGAATAATGAGAATACCATGGACAGTTAAAAGAGTAACGAGGACGTCTTGAAAGAAACTGACTCACGAAGAGAACTGATTGTCCACACCCGAAAAAGACAATCTACATTCTTTGGTCATTTGATGAGAAGGAAAAAACTGTAGTACATCTAGGAAAGTAAAAGGGGAGGATAGGCAGAGAGAGACACTAAGAGAAAAGATGCTGGACAGTTTGACATGGCATGGAGGATCATCTGTGGCAGAGTTGATTTAAAGTATACGAGACAGAAGGTTGTGGATAGACATGACTACCAACGTTACACAGCATGGACTTTGTGAAGAAGAAATCAATACATGGAGTTATTAAGTCCACGCTCCCTCCGAGGGCCTCTGGAGCATGTCATTTCACTGTCATGATCACTGTTAGCATGTCAAATAAGTGGCTAGACATAGGCTAGCCAAATGAGTAAATAAACAAACCTCACATAAATGTTCACATAAAATAAAAAAAATAAAAAAAACTTATTTTTAAATAATGTTGACACAATAGATTGTGCAGTTTATGGCCGGACTTATTTCGCTGTAACACATCAGATGCAGCACTACACATTTACATAAGCATGTGTTGAAACACAAGATAACTGAATTCTTTTCTCCAAAACATTAGCTGACACAAACATTATTTTACATAATACCAGCAGTCTTCTAAGGACCTCCAAATAATGAGGTCTGGACCTGAACAACAAAAGTCACTCTTACAGTATTCTCACAATGGTGTCCCCGGGGTACTGTTAACACAGTTATTTCCCTGGAGGCATTACTTTTCAAATCACCTTCATATTAATCCTTATACCTAGTGTTGAGCAAATGTAATTTATGAGTGTTTCAATGCTGTCGCTTATACATTTCTTACACAAATCACCCTCATATTAATCCTTATACCTAGTGTTGAGCAAATGTAATTTATGAGTGTTTCAATGTTGTCGCTTAAACATTTCTTACACGGTTGAATTAGGCTAGGAAAGTGTAATGTATTATTTGTGTAATCTGACCAGAGAGCAAATGATATGTGAGTTTTAAAATTGAACTCAGGTGGAGAAATAGAATTTGTGTGAGCAAATAACAATGAACAAGTTGAAGGGTAAAAAACATATAAAATGCCATGTTTCAAAAAGTTTCTATTTTTGTAATGCCACTAACTAACAGAGACAATTTTTATTCACAAAATAATTTACAAAAATTTTAGAAATTGAAGCAATACTGCAAAAAGAGCCAAGATTAAGCTTTTTTATTGTTCCAGCCTCACAAGAGGTCATCATGACAGTTTAACTCATGGCAGTATAAAGCACTATGCTATCAATGCCAAACATGGGACACTTACACCCTCCAATAAATGTAAAATTGTGACAAAAAAAAGGTAGAGGTTAAGTCGGGAGATGTGAACCAGCGTCATTGCACACGGTTATAAACCATAAGTGCTCTGCCACCAGTACGGACAGCTGATAAGAATTGTCCGCTTGTGCCGCTGTCCCCACTTAGCTCTGTAGCTTCAGCAACGTTCCTCCGTTTACCCCGGAGTGTCAACTCTGGTACCCATTTCCTAGAGGCTGGGTGAACCCTGGAAACCACCCGGTTTTGAACACCGGCCGTGGCTGCAGCGAGTCACAGCTGGATTTGAAAGGAAGCCTCTTACTGACTGGGCTAAGGTGGCCCCGCAAAATTGTGACAACAGAGATGAAATGCCTTAGAAGATCTGCAGGAGTTTCATGGAAAGACAAATACGAAATCACGAAATCAGATGACTGATTGGAATAAAGCCAGTCATCAAAGAACAACAAATGGAATGGTTTGGATTCATAACAAAAATGCCCTGGTACTATCTGCCACAGCAAGCCACACTTAAACATTACAACGGGTATAGAGCAAGCAGAAGACCTCCGAAAATATGGAGTGATGGCATTAAGAACAGCCTTACAGAAATAAACGTCAGTATTAATGTGCTCTTGACAGAGCTTATTAACGAATGTTACATCTCCCGCTTCACTAGGGTACAAGGTGGAAGAGAAGAAGAAGAAAAAGAAGAAGAAGAAAAAGTATACAAACAGTTGCACAAGGGAGCTGCTGTGACATAGCGGCTAGATGCTCACCTGCGGGTCTGAAGGTCATGGGTTCAGGCCATGGTGGAGCCGGACATTTTTCAAAAATAATCTTTGTTCCCATGTCAACCGAGCCTTAAAAGGGTACCAGGTAAAGTACCTGGGAAGTTACGGCGGCTGGCATGTTGTTGACCACATAACACAGATAGAGGTCTAGCCCTACATGCCAAATACGCCTGAAGGCATGGAAAAAAGTTTTTACAGTTGCACAAGATCCCATAAAAAACTTGTGGAGCCGCGGTGGCATAGTGGCTAAATGCTTGCATGCTGTGGTGCCAATGTCCTGGGTTTGGATCTCCACTAAGTCAGATTTTGAAATTTTCTCCCAGGTCGACCCAGCTTTAACTGGGTATCAGGTAATGTTCTGGGAAGTAAAAGTGACTGGCATGATACTGACCACATCTCCTATCGAGCGTCAGTTGCTCTATAGAAATATAAATCTAGCATCATATGTCAAAAACCCCACTGGCGTGCAAAGGGTCTTTTTTTTTTAAAATTTTACTTATGATAATTATAAGATATGTTACAAAACAGACTCTGAGTGGAATGAGGACCAAACAGAACAGATTTGATATCACTTCTGTTTTATCCTAAGCTGAACAAGTGGGCAGTCCAAATCATGTCGGCAGCATCCTGATGATAAGGCATATTCTAATGATATTCAGCTGATACAGCAACATTTATTCTGTTTGGAGCAGCGAGGTCTTCGCCTGTTATTTCCACTTGCACAGATAAAAATAAACAAGTAACTTTTTTTTTATTGTCATTTCTGTTAACAAGGACAATACATTTCAAATATATACATCAAACAATTTTAGACTGCTTCGGTTTGCTGGAGCTGCTGCCATCAGAAGTCCTCATTGAATTTTGTGTATACAAAAGGACATGGTTGAAAACTTGTGATTATTCTGGTAAAACAGTCAGCTATGCCTGAGTGTGCTGGATTTTTATAGTTAGTTCAGAATACCCATTTATTTGCTTTATCATATTTCATTATGTTACAGTAGTTTCTACATAACAAAAGATATTTCTTTAAAAAAAAAAGGGGGGGGGGGGGAGGATATAATGTCCCATACAATGTATAGTCACAAGTTTTTATAAAATTTATAATCTCCAGATTATTTCTATGAAGAGATACTTTAGACATGCTATTCCCTATGTGGATTGTGGGGTCCTATTATGGGGAAAACAAGAATAGACCCACTGCCTCCCTAACAAGCATGTCATGAGAGTAGACTAATTAGGGGTTTCCTTTGAAGTTGGAGTACATCTGCCTGAGAGGCAAGGAACCTATAGTCTGCACACAAATAAGCTACATCTGTAAAACAGATGTGTATGCAACACTCAAGTTCTGGAATAAGAAGTCGATGAACAACCAGAAGCTTTTGATGGAGTTTGACGCCGGGTGCAAGCAAAGAAGAAGAAAATGGAGATTATTAGGGCTATTATTATTGTATCAACTATCTATCCAGGGCAAAATAAAAACCCCAATAGTAGCCTATATACCTTAATAGTCAATCAGTGAGCATCATAAAGGTCCAGGAGATGAATGGGGTTGAGAACCAACATCACCGCACTCAGGAATCTACTCAAAGTGCCCTGTCCTCATCTTCAGCAGCAAATGAATTTTGGTATACCAGTATCAGTCTGATTATATGTCCATCTTGCCTTTCCTTTAAGTGTAGAGTATTGGCCAGATCCCTTAGTCGAACCTCACTGAAACGTTCTCTCCAGACAGTAATGATCTATTGATGCCTCCACTTTGTGCACTTGCTCCCAAAAGGTCTTGAGCACATCAAGTCTTTCATGCATCAGTTCACCACTCACTGGTGCATCATCAGCCAGTCAATCTGCCTTTCTTCTCCTTCCCCAACATGCATTATGAGTTCAGGACAAAATATTTGCCCTGGATCTTTTTGTTTTTAATATTTTTTTAAAATCCCGGATAAATCTCTCTATATCCTCTTTATGTCGCTGTTGACACATAAGGCATTCAAAAGTGATCTCCATTGCTACCGGTCTGCTGCTTTTCTGCCTCATGGTATCCCATGTCAGTTTACATTCCTTCATTTCCTGTGCTTTTATCCTTCTCCAGGTTTCCTTAGGTTGTCCACATCTCCTTTCCACCCAAATTATTTGTATTTCCCTTAAACAATTATTTTGAAAATTCTCAAGTTTATGTGTAATTCCCACTGTCATTTTCCAACATTCACTGTTGTCTAATAGTTTTCCTAAAATGTTGCTCTTGTATAATCTGAGTTTTGTCTTTCCTAGATAAATATTCAAACAATTTAAAATGAAAATAGAAATGAGAATTACCTTCTTGTGGCAGCTGCAGTCCTCATGGAAGCTCTAATTCTTGTAGCAGCTCTGTTTATGGCGGTTTCTCGATGACTGGCTGGTAAGTTCACTGGTAGGGCACCCACAGTTTGTGTGCTTGCCCAGGGTTCTTCCGTGACAGCTGGGTCATTTCCTATTTCCAAATGGCTCTGCCATTGTTGCGCTGCACCCTCTGTTGCCCTTCTGTGTGTGGGGCGAAAGGATCAATATTGTGTTTGTAATATTGATGTGTTTATTGTTTTATTTCTTTTGAAATCTGTAGTAAAGATCTTCTACTTGCAATTAATGTATGTAAACAAATAATAATAAGGCCTCTTTCTTCTTTTGCTTCTTCTGTCATTTATTCTTTCCACTCCTCCCTTTTTATTCTCCCAAGAAATATTGAGATGAAAATGAGTATTTTTAGGAGTCACACAGAACCAGTTGGATGTATGGTGGCGAATCGTGGACAAACAAAGGCAGACCAAAGGAAAACACATGGAGAAGTAAAGCTTAAAAAAAAAGGAGATGGGGGAGGACCTGGGGTTGGCTGCATGCAATAACAAAAGACAGGACCAGCTGATGTGATTTGGTTGAGGCCCTGTGCTTCACCGGAGGATACAGGGCTGAAGAATCACTGACAATCAACAGATTGGTAAAAATTATGTGGGGGAAAAGCAATCATATACAGAAGTTCTGAAAATGCTTGGACTGAAAAGAGTTTTCTAAATAAATCAAAAGGAGACCATTGAGATAATTTGGCCTCATTGAACACATTTTAAAAGCATACTGGAGGCGGCTGCAGTTCAGAAGTGGACGAACAACTAGAACTTTCCTTCCACCAGAGTTTACAGCTGGTGAACGCAAAGAAGAAGAAGATACTGGAGGCAAAAGGGGAAGGCAAGAGATAGACAGTGATATAAGTGTAAGGACAGTATCAAGAAATGGATTAACAGCAGTCCGAGAGAGTGTGTTGGAGAAATGGCACCTGATTGATTGATACAGAAGCTGCAGAGATTTGGCTTTATAAAAGAATAACCAGAATACCATGGGTAGATTAAAAAGTCTAATGAAGATTTCTTGAAGGTAGTTAACTTACAAAGAGAACTTATTACTCACGTCTTAAAAAAGACTATTCCATTGTACCATTTTTCTTTGTTTAAGAAAACATCTCTTGTATATGTATATATCTTTTTGTTCTGCCTTACATCCCCCAATGGAGAATATGCCCTTAATCAGCTTATGCTAAGTAGTTCTATCCTCTGCTATCAAATGCAGCTCACCCCATGTCCTTCCAGTTTTTTTAACCTCTCTTTCTCTCTAGTTCCCTTCTCCATATGTTTTGTTTTTGTTTAAATGATCCAGGTGCCAATTCTAGAGATCTTCCTATGTGATAAGGAAGTGCATTAGTGATTCAGATTCCTTTTGGTGTCCCCCTCCGCATATCAGGCTCCCCTACCCCAATCTTGGGTGGACTCATTTCTTTTTTTTTTTTTTCTTTTTAACAAAAAAATTAGAATTTTCGTGGTTTTTTTTTTTGCAGCTACTGTTGCTCCCCTTCCCCACCCCAAGTAAAATCCTACCCTAACTCACCTCTAATGAGATGACTGTAGGGTGCAGTGTTACTATTATTTGCTTCCCATGAGGGCTGGTAACACATGGGCTATGTGTGTATTTCACAAAGTCAAAAATTAGTCGTACCTGGTTGGTATAATTTCGGCGTAGATCATGCTGGCTGGCTCGCTATTTGTATGGTCACCTGGCCCTATAGTTGCTGTCCTTGAAAATGGGCCAAGATGCTCGTTAAAAGTTGCAGCATGTGCACCTTCAGGCGGCCTTTCCAAGCTTGAGGTTGTTTGTGACCTTGTGGAGAGACAAGGTATTGATGTTACATCAACCAATCAAATCTAAGAAACTGTTCTTGTGGCTTTCAGAGGTAGTGGTATGAGAGCAGTTTGTCACAGATTGTAGTTTCATCACATAATATTTCCAAAGTTAGCAGTGGATTCATGCATCAACTGTACATAATATTTCCAGAGATAGCAGTGGATACACACATCAGCTGCACATAATATATTCAAAGATAGCAGTAGATACAAACATCAACTGCACATAATATTTCCAAAGATAGCAGTGCACATATTTCCAAAGATAGCAGTGCACATAATATTTTTAAAGATAGCAGTGCACATAATATTTCCAAAGACAGCAGTGCACATAATATTTTTAAAGATGGCAGTGCACATAATATTTCCAAATGAGAAGATCGCACCAAACATTAAATGTAAATAATAATAATAATAAGAAAACAAATTTATAAAAATAAAATAATTAAATACAAATAATACAAAACAAATAATAATAAAATAAATATGGCAAATTTTTCTCTCCAAATGTAAACAAATTAAAAAATCCATTCGAAAAAGGTAGATTCCAATTTCATGTATCTAGTGGTAATGAGCATGCAGTGCTAGCTTCACATTTCATGATTTTCTTAGACCAATCAATGACTGATGTGTAAAATGGGTAATATAACTGCACCCCAAACACCTCAGCACATACTGGAGAACCGCCCTTTCAGAAAACCTACAAGAAAATATTTCCAGAGGGAAGAGGCATCCAGGACAAACTTTGCGGAACCTTTAGAGACTTGCTGCTGACGTACCGGTTCATGGAAGAACATAACTGATAACCTGAGCATATGCTTCAATCGCAAAGAAGAAGAAGAAATGCGTAATATCACCATGGCTACCTTTACTTCTCAGGACATCTCCTGACTGCAACCATGGCAGCAAAGTTGCTAGGAGCTCGCCTGCCAGTCCACAATTTTCAGGGTTGATTCCTCACCAAGGTGGAAGTTAACAGCTGATTTAGAGTTCTCCTGTTGACAGCCTAAAATATCAATAAAACATCTGCAATATTTAGGTGGGGTCTGCTGGCTCCAAGGTTTTGGGTTTGAACCCGGATACCAGTATGCTTCTCAGTGTGTGTGTGTCTTATCAAAAGCCAGCATCTTTTCCTCACTTCTTGACAATCTTAAATTTGTTAAGTTTTGAAAATAAGCTACACATCAGTGATTATGTTATACAGTTTGATTCTTTTGGTAAAGAGACTGGTTAATACATGTTTGTAGTTAACTGGTAACTGTTTAAGTCATTCTCCATTTGTGACGACTGGGGGAAAAAATAGACTTTCATTCCCGGGTAAACCAAGCCTAAAATAGTTGTTTGGCAGTGTCCTATGAAGTAAAGGTGGTCAGTATGATGTTAACCCCATCATCCATTGAGTGCTGACCAGTCCATAAAATAAGAGCATAGCATCATATATTCTATACTCCGCATGTGGGTTCTGAGGCCCCAGTGTGGAGAAAACAAGAAGAGACCCACTGCTTCCCCAAAAGCATGTGGTAGGAATCAACTAATTGGGGGCTTCCTACAAAGTTGGAGTGCCTCTACCTTAGAGTCAAGAAACTAACAGTCTGAATGCAAATTAGTCGAACCTGTAAAATGAATGTGCACACAACACTCAGCTTCTGGAAAAGGACTAGAATCCAGAAGTGGACATACAACCAGAAATATCTGCCAGAGTTTACAGCCAATGAATGTGAAAAAGAAGAAGAAGATATATCCTACGAGCCAGTGGGCTAATTGTAAAAAAAAAAACTAGTAAACATTATGGAAATCTCCCCATCTGGGTTAGCTCCGCCCATCTTTAAGGCTGGACTCCTGGATGCTTTCAACCAAGCCACTCTAGTCGAAGTTTGCGAGTTTAGATCATCTTAAGCATGCTCACTGACTCTGTCACTATCAATGCATGAGTTGCTTTCTGTCCCTCACATTAACTCATTCTAACTGAAGTGCCAGTTTAGTTTATTATGTTTCATACAGTTGCTTTTATTTTCCTAAAATACAAACTTTAGCTATTTGATCCAGAACTTCTCTGGAGAATGAGCTGAATTAATTTATGGCTGGTACTGAAAGAGTCAGGAGTCACCGTGGTTGACCCAGCCTCAAATGGGTACCAGGTACAGTCCTGGGAAGTAAAGGTGGCTGGTGTGATACTGACCACGTCACCCACCAAGTGGTCTATAAAAAATGGGTGTAGCACTGTGTGCCCATCACACCTGAAGACATGGAAAAGGGTCCTTCACTTTTACTTTCTTTACTGAAAAAGCTAAGAAGACGAGTAATTTTGGGAGGACTAGGACAGAGCTGCAGGCAAAAGGTAGAAGGATTTAGTATGAAGTTAGTGAGGGCATATGCTCCAGTTGGAGAATAAAAAGCAGAAGATGAAAAATGACTACTTTTGCCTGGTGATGTTTATGTCAGAATTACTACACATTACTATAAATATGAGTTTACCTTAGTAACTGACTTCTGTTCTACACACAAAATGAAAATAAGTTTACCTTAGCAACGGACTTTTGTTCCTTGTCGAATCTCTACTTGCTAAAGGTAAGCTTCCTTCGTCAGAACTCTGGGGAGCCGCCTGTGGTAATGGCCCTTCTTGTTCACCACCTGCTGCATTTTGAGCTGTTTCTGAACGATATCGCTGTCTTCCTTCTGATATTCTTGTAAACAAAAATAAACACAGATTGGTTAAAATCTTCTTTTTCCTTTTAATTTATGCTACAAAGGTATATGACATGTTGTGTTGTGGTTTACAGCTTGGCTGCAATATCTGCAACTTTCTGTATAATTCCTTCAATTTCATGAAACCCCTAATTAGTCGCCTTTTACAACATGCTTGCCGGGGGGCCTGTGGGTCTATTCTTTATTACCCACAAAACGGGTCCTAGAACCCACATGAGGAGATGCATTCATATTTTTTTTAGTATTTACACGGAGACCTACAAACATTTGGGATCACCAGCTGGAAAAATCATGGTCAATCTCAAGGATCAGTGGAGATGGGTGATATCTGTAGCAATAAACCTCACGGGCCTGGAGTTATGAAGAAGAAGAAGAAGAAGATGTATAATGCCTTGTAATCACCTGTGTAGGTTTTGTGGCGCGATTTTGAAAAAAAAAAAAAAAAAAAAAAAAGACCCACTACCTACCTTACAAACATGTCATAAAAGGCGACTAAATATGGATTTTTGTCTCCACAGTCGGAGCGCATCTGCCCGAGAGGCAAGTAGCCAAAAATCTGCATTTAAAAAAAAAAAAAAGCAGATCTGTAAAATGGATGTGCATACAAGTTCTGGTTCTTCGTCGACTCCTGTACTTTAGTCTTGTTTCAGAACTGGAGTTTTGTATGCACATCCATTTTAGAGGTGTAGCGTATTTGTATGCAGACTGTTGGTTTCAGGCAGATCTACTCTGACATAGAAGGAAATGCCCCTAACCAGTCACCTCCTAAGTCAAGCTTAAGGGTGCAATGGGTCTATTATTTCTCCAAAATGGAGTCTTGGAACCCATACAGGGAGTAGCATTGATCATAAACATGGGGAAAAGTGAAGCGTGTACAATGAAGGTGATATTTAACAAACAAACAAACATACTGTTATATGTAATCTTCACGTTTGTTTCTTGTTGTTCGTAATTTCTGTTGTTTTATTTATATACAGCTATAAGAAAGTAATATTTCTGGAGGTCATGTGATGAGGATGGGGGGCACTAAAAAAGAATGTTGTAAGGGCATGTTTTGGCAGGCATATCAGGATTAATTTCCATCCTCTCTTGGTTATCGTACTGTTAGAGTTTCTTGGTTTGTGACTTAAATAGTTTTAATATTTAATTCTACGTAGACACTTATTTCCTCTGGAAGTTTCAGTAACGTCGTTTTTTTTTTTTTTTTTAACAGGGCAGAGCTGTCATCACTGCACCCAACCCCTGAGCCTGGAGGACCGGGAGGCCATTTTTAGTCTCGCCCCTCACCAATGACCTGTCGGGCTTGGGTGACCATGCCAGAAGTGTACGTTCCTGCCGGCAGCCCTAACCATAAACCCCACCCACCCCCCTGCATAAAATGGTACTGTCCAGAGAAACCCCTAGGAATTTCCTACGAAATCTCAAAGCCAACGAGATGTGGTCGTCTAACA
Source organism: Candidula unifasciata (assembly GCA_905116865.2). Lineage (NCBI taxonomy): Eukaryota > Metazoa > Mollusca > Gastropoda > Stylommatophora > Geomitridae > Candidula > Candidula unifasciata. The sequence goes on along the minus strand of CAJHNH020001018.1, from coordinate 228,310 downwards.
TTAAAGCACCATGAACGGATATTACCGGAACGTCTGTATTATAATTTATAATGAATGACTATCACATGTAAAAGAAGCAGATGCAAACCAAGAGAAATGATGCCCACAACCAACAGAACTGATCAAGGGCCAAGACCTATTTACACCATGATGACAGAATGAATAGAAAACACGAGAACAAAATAACTTGAATGTCTTTGCACTGGAACCCAGAGGGGCATATAAACAAACGAAGACAAAACACACATGGAGAAGGAAGACCAAACACACATGGAGAAGGAAGACCAAACACACATGGAGAAGGAAGACCAAACACACTTGGAGAAGGAAGACCAAACACACATGGAGAAGGAAGACCAAACACATGGAGAAGGAAGACCAAACACACATGGAGAAGGAAGACCAAACACACATGGAGAAGGAAGACCAAACACACATGGAGAAGGAAGACCAAACACACATGGAGAAGGAAGACCAAACACACATGGAGAAGGAAGACCAAACACACATGGAGAAGGAAGACCAAACACACATGGAGAAGGAAGACCAAACACACATGGAGAAGGAAGACCAAACACACATGGAGAAGGAAGACCAAACACACATGGAGAAGGAAGACCAAACACACATGGAGAAGGAAGACCAAACACATGGAGAAGGAAGACCAAACACACATGGAGAAGGAAGACCAAACACACATGGAGAAGGGAGCTAGAGAGTGAAGTTAAAAAGATGGGGAGGACACTGGGAAAGCTGCATGCGATAGCAAAGGATAGAACTATTTGGCATAAGCTGTTGAGGGCTTATGCTCCATTGGGAGTTAGAAGGCAGAAGAAGAAGTTTACACACGATGATAGAATAATGATGACAATGAGTGTATATAAAGATAACTGTTGACCATGTGTGATTTGTCATGTCTTTTTGTGTTCATGTGATAGACCAAGAAATAAACCATTACCGTTGATGGATCACAGTTTCTTGGTTCTGATAAAAGTCACTATAATTTCCACTTTGTACATTCTGGAACTCGCATCTTTCCTGGTGCCAGGAACTTGGATTGCTCATGTCATCTGAACGAGACAGTGTCCGCTGACATCTGTGTGGAAAAAGATGTGTTGTCATAGTTTATTTAGTTAGTTAATTAGTTAGCTAATCAACAGATTATCCTCACTGAAATCGGACAAGCCCATAAGTGCTCGGATCCCATCTTCAGTACATCCCCCAGCTTGTGGCAACTGATAACACCAGTTCTGTGTTGGTTTACTATTCTTCTTTGGCTACCTGTATAGTGTTCATGATTGGCGATACCTCTTTTGACCTGAAGTTCTTGTAGTCTTTAGAGTTTTGCCAATTCAACGTGGTCTCCTGAGTCATCTTCTCGTCCTGCCTCCTTGAGAGCATTGAGAATGTCGGCCCTGTCCATTACTTCTCCTGTAGATACCATGCATAGTTTAAATTAATGTTTAAAGATTGAGTTTTACCTCAAGGGGTTGATTTTTACTACAAATGGGTTTTATCCCCCTGTTGTATTATTTATAAAGTAAAAGTATACATGGTAAAGTCTCTAGGCTATATTACACTTAATTACACACAGAAGAGTTCCCAGCTAATGATGACTGCTGGGTTATGTACACAGTGCAGACCACTTAAGGGGATCTCGGATGTGGTAAATTTCTGTTAAACAATTTGTTTATCTCCATAAATTTTTCTTGCTTGATCTGTTATTTGGGTGAGAGAAACTTCTAATTTAAAAAAAAAAAATATTTTTTGGTCCCTAGTGAGTTCTCCTTATCAGTACAAAATAATGTACAAAATCAGAAGTCCAACACTTGATTCACGACAATTATCGCCTAGATAATATGATTATTTAAATAGATTGCTCTGTGTTTAGAGCAGAAGAAGTACAATCGGGTTTATAGCAAAAGTTAATGAATATCTAATAATAAATAAAATAATATATAATAGTGCAATAAATCCTGGCATATGATACGACTACGTCTAGTTTGAATTTGGAGGTAGAAATGGTCAGTGCAGGCTTCCACTGGCTTGAGAACTAGCTGCATACACATGATGTGATTGTAACTGACTCACAGAGGATGCTGAAATAGGTGGAGACAGGTGATCTGTGCAGAGTGGCAAGCAAGGCCGCAGATGTCCCAGCAGTAGCGTCCTTTGGATATTTTCGTCATTATGCTGGTGTGTTGAGAAAAGAACAAGCAGACAGATTGGCTGGTTCTGCACCACTCTGTGCTAAACTGATGCAATGCAAACCAAATGTTGTAAGGGCCTTTTGGGAGTGAGTAAACAGTACGGAGGCACAAACAGATCAACACAGTATGAAGAGAATTAGGCAGCGGGGAGTGACCAGCTGATGTGACCAACACTCAACACACAGGCGAGATGGACATACAATCAGAATGTTACTAGTACCAGTGGATTTGGAACCCTTTGCTTGCAGCTGTAGATAGGGACGGAGCGCTTATGAGAATGTCTCGAGTCGAGTGCTATGGTGTCAGTTTTTAATTATAAGTCACATAAGGCCTGTAGTCTATTCCTCCATTCACTTCTATCCTGTGCAATCAATTCAGTATCATGAATGGAATCCAATCCAGCAACTTTGGCCTCTATTATCAATGTTCATTTTAGGGTTTCTTTTGGGCGTCCTCGACTCTTTAATCCATTTATTTCCAATTCTAGTGCTTGTTTGGCATTTCTCTGCTTGTTTTTCAGGATCTGGAACCCACAGGGGAAGCGGGAATTCTATTTATTAAAGTAATAATATTAACTAGTTATTATTCTACGCCTTAGAACAGGACACAATCAACATCGCAGCCACATGTACACACAATTTTAAATCGGCGAATCAGTCATGTGCACATGCAGACTAGCACATGAGACAACAGATCATGTCCTCCAAGACTGTTCCAAATACAAAATATCAAGGCAAAACTTTTGGCCAAGAGAAACATCGATGCAAGTCAAACTAAACGGGTCACTGAGTGAATTACAACAGACAGTGAAGTTCATACTAGAGACAACATTGCAGATATAGATAGTCTATTTCAAGCTAACGAAAGAAGAAGAAGAAGAAGAAGTACTAGCAACAATTATTTTTACCTGCAGCACTGCACAGTTGAAGATTCCTGAACATATAAAAATCCATTCTCTGCTAGGATAGCTGATGTACAGTTTATATCATCACCATCACCTCGTCTGTACCTGAATGTGGCCAGCCTGTTGGACTGGCAGGCCATTTGGTCAGAATCCCACAATGAACAGATAATGCAGCACTGTCTATATTTTATCAATGTTTTGTTCCAAATAAACTTGTTTTGTCTATTATTGTCAAAGAACACATCTCTTGGCATAGATTTTTCATAACAATCTAACGCTTTGATCTTACACATTCTTTGACTGTTCATGGCCTTAACCATTTGATGTTTGTTCATTTGAAAATAACTTATCCGTAGGATGTAAAAAAATAACATCAGTCGATCTGAGAATTCAGTATCCTCTGTAAGTTTATTCAAAATGAAGTCTATGTTTAATGCTATCAAATATTGACACAATAATGTCAAACTAATGTGTGATCTGCAATATCTTTGTAACTTAAAAACCGCTTGGCAGATAAACATCAAAGCAATAAGGGTGATGATGTTAGCATGAATTGGTAGATCCATTTTGTTTTGACAATAAAGTTCCGCTCTATGAATCAACTCTGAAAATAAATAAATTTGAAAACATTCTGTTAGTAAACAATTTGTTTCTTTGCCACATGTAATTAGTCATACATCTGTAAAATTAATATTCCTCTTCTCTTCTTCATGTCCATTTTTACAGCTTTTGATGTCAAGGGAATTTTTTTTTTTTTTTTAGTGTTTCTCCACTGTATGCTATGGCAGAAAGTTCTGGCTGTTCATCCACATCTTGACTTTAGTCTTGTTGTAAAACTTGAGTTTTGTGTGCAAATCTGGTTTACTTGTATGCAGACTGTTGCTTCCTTACCTGTAAGGCATATGCACTCCGACTGCGAAGAAAAACCCCTAATTAGTCTTGTTTTTACAAAAGCCTTTAAAACCATTTGTAATAAAAGGTTTACACAGTGCTCTTGTTCTTACTCTTCTGTCAGTTTCCACCTTGGACACTTGACACTGATGTTTCTCTTATGTTTTTTTTTTCCCCATCTTGTTCTAGTCTTCCTTGGACTCTACATTTTTCTCTTCTTTTTGCATATGCCTTATCATCTCACAGGGCATTTTTAATGGACAAATTATTTTGTTTATATAAAAAAAGTGCCTCTTCGACATTAACATGTTGTCTAAAGCTAGATCTAAAGTTAAACCCTTGTCATATGACACAGAACTAACACAAAAACTACTGAAGCAATCAAGTATGTTGACAAACAACCATTTTATGGTTAACAAGACATATTCTAACATAGCAAGTGAATAAAAAGAAGTCCCAGATGACACCTAGCAAGCATATCGGTACTCTAATTTTACACGACCACATCCTGTCTGCTTCTAAATTTGGTAGGGAAATTCCCAGAACGTCCCATTACAGTGGGTTTAGGGTTAGAGTTAGAAGTATTTAACCCTAGTCCTAACCCCCTATAATATGGTACTGTCCAGGGAAATCCCTAGGAATTCTCTACCAAACCTCGAAGCCGACGAGGTATGGTCGTGTAAATTTAAAGTACCGGCACATGGGAAGTGGGGGGGGGGGGGGGGGGGGGATATAAAATGGAAGACTGAATAATCAAAAGTGTTTCACCAATTCACATACAAAATGTACATGCAAAGATATTATTATTAAAGCAAAGAGTTAGAACTATTGCTGAACAACAGTTGAGAATATCATAATTTTGTATCAAGAAGTATAGTATACACAGATGCAATATTTAGTATATTGTTCATTAATATTTACACCAAAGAGAAGGCATGAATGTGAGAAAAACATGGAATACACAATACTGAACAGAATATCGTGACTTATCAGATTCGTTTACCCCTATATACTGTGTTATAATTGTTACATTTTCATTATTAATTACTTTTTTACTCTTTGCTTTAATCCTTACCTCACCAGGTTATTCTTTGCACTTGTGTGGAGCCGGGTCCCTATCTATAGGTTAGTGTCATACTTCGCGAACAGTCAAGTTTGTCTTTTAATTAATAAAGTTTAACATCGACTTACTTTAACAAGTACTGTTAAAACAACTACTCTGGCAGGAATTATGGCGCCTTATTGTTCCAAAAAAAGCACTCTGAAACTTATGTAATCGTTAAAGTCATGCATTATAAATTATAATACAGACGTTCCGGTAATATCCGTTCATGGTACTTTAATGTTAGACGACCACATCTCGTTGGCTTCGAGATTTCGTAGGAAATTCCTAGGGGTTTCCCTGGACTGTACCATTTTATGGGTTGGGGGTGGTTAGGGCTGCCGGCGGAAACGTATATTCCGACAGGTCATTGGTGAGGGGCCAGACTAAAAATGGCCTCCCGGTCCTCCAGGATCGGGGCTTGGGCGCAGTGTTGACAGCTCTGCCCTGTAACAAATAAACGACGTTACTGAAACTTTAAGAGGAAATAAGTGTCTACGTAGAATTAAATACTAAACTGCTTCAAGTCACAAATCAAGAAACTCTAGACTGTATGATAACCAAGAGAAGATGAAAATGGCGTGGCCACGTTATGAGAATGAATCCTGATACTGATAGGCCTATGTCTGCCAAAACAGCTCTCACATGGACACCAGAGGAAAGGAGAAAAAAAGGGGCGCACAAAAACAACATAGAGACGAACGGCGGAGAGTGACCTGCATGCGGCATCTCTGACATGGAAAACTGCACTGAAGATTGCACAGGACAGGAGAGCACGGAGAATCCGCTCTGAAGCCTCATGTGCCACTAGGCATAAAGAGAATTGATTGATTGATGGATAGGGCTAGTGTTAAATGAGGTTCTACGAATGTTTTTCACCCCAAACACACTGTGACTGGCCTTTCATTCATTCTTGGTGACCTTTCACTCGCGCTAGTCTATGTTACAGGGGTGTAACGTTGTGTTGTGTTCGATGCTATCACCGGCGATATACCGTGTTCTATATTGTCACCACTTTTAATGTGTTGTGTTCGATGCTATCACCGGCGATATACCGTGTTCTATATTGTCACCACTTTTAATGATCCCAGAACAACTAAAACTGACCCTAACCCCAACACTCCTACCCCACAGCATCAGATTAGGTCTTACGAGATAGTGCAGCCTACGTCCTGTATCACGTTGTGTTGTCTTCCATGCTATCACCAGCGATATCCTGTGTTTTATATTACATGATGTAACCGCTTTTAACTACCCCACAGCATCTAGAGGTGACCCTAATCCTAACCTGCTCCCTACCCCACAGCCTCAGCCTAGGCCCAACGAGACAGTGCAACCTACATCACGTGGTTTCAGAAATCTCAACATCTTGCTGTGGGCTCTAAAAAGCCGTCTTGCTGCAGAAAAGCAACGCTGCTCTTCTTGTCGCTGATCAAAGCTGACAGCTGAAGTCATGTCCTACTTGAAGTCCAAGAATGCTATAATATACGCAATGACACCGGTCGCTCACAACAACGAGTAAAACGCAAAGTGTGGCCACACACACGACGCGCAATATTGGGAAGCCCGAAACATCAAAGACAAAACAACGTGACACCCATGTGACATAGACTGGCGCGTGTGAAAGGTCACCAAGCATGAAAAGGTCAATAACGGTGTATTTGAGGCCCCAAAACATAAAGAACTGGCCTTAATCCCAACCCACCTACGTCCCACGAGAGAGTGCGGCCTAGGTCCAACGACTGCATGCAGTCTATCTTCCACCCCTGAAATATTTGACTGGCCATGACCTGTTAATTTCCTCTGTTTGGGGTAGGATATTAACACGTCCGATTCTATTTATATAAATAGCTAAAGTCGGACGTGGATATTAAGAAAGCACCTCCTTTTCTTTTTAGGTACAAAGGTGTCAGTACTCACCGCCCGGTACACACCAAAAAGGGTCTATTACAACAGCGCAGAAAACAATATTGTCTAGAAAAAAGGTACACGTACTGAGTACTATTGAGTACCGCCCCAAAAAACCTGTCTGCTCTGGTAATACCCGTACTGATTATTAATATTCTGGTAATACCGGTTCTGATTATTAATATTCTGGTAAAACCGATTATGATATATAGTGTTCTAGCAATATCTGTTCTGATTATTAATATTTGGGTATACCCGTTCTGATTATTAATATTTGGTTATACCCGCTCTGATTAATGATGTTCTGGTAAATCTTGTTATGATTTTTAATGTTCTGGTAAAACCTGTTATGATTATTAATGTTCTGGTAAAACTTGTTATGATTATTAATGTTCTGGTAAAACCTGTTATGATTATTAATGTTCTGGTAAAACCTGTTATGATTATTAATGTTCTGGTAAAACCCGTTCAGATAATAAATGTTCTGGCTATATCCGTCTGATTATTAATTTGGCCCAACGGCTGAACAGGGTTTTCGGGACCTCTCCAGGGATGATCCTCATCTGTATGCTGGCACTTTGTGTCACTGTATGTTTATAGCTTTGTGTGATGTACAACTTACATACTTACATAAGACACTCAATGTCTGCTACTGGAGGTTTGAGATTTAGGATCGCGGACTGTGGAGATTCATGATCGCCCACGTCAGCCGGCAAGGCACTTGATGATAATGAAAGCGCCATCGGATAACTATGCGTTTCTTTCTTTCTTTCTTTCTTCTTCTTCTTCTTCTTTTTAAACAGCGTTTTATCACCTGTGGTTTTACAGAAGGATCCATAGAATTCCACGGACAGCTAAAAAGAGCAACCCATATATTTTGAAAGAAGCGAGGGCTCGAAGACAACCTATCATAAAAATCATAAAGAGACACCATAATTTAAGTGGGCATGTTATGTGAAGAGGGAAACTGGATTTTGTTGTGGCCACTGGAAATGTCTGTGGAAAGAGAGACAGAGGACGACAGCACGAGAAGATTTTCTCACACGAACTTCTTCTTCATTCTTCTTTCGTTCGCATGAAATAAATTGTCTATATCTGCAAAGCTGTCTCTAGTATGAATTTCACTGTCTTTTGTAATTCACTAAGCGGCCCGTAAAGTTTGACTTCCACAAGTGTCTCTTTTGGCCAAAGGTTTTGCCTGAAAGCATTGAATCTGGGACAGTCTTGAAGGATGTGATCTGTTGTTTCAGGTGCCAGTCCACAAGTACACATGGCTGATTGGCCAATCTTAAATTTGTTGTACATGTGGGAGCGAAGTCGATTGTGCCCTGTTCTAAGGCGAAGGATAATGACTTGCTCTGGTCTGTCCATAATATGGTAATCATCTTGTGCTAGTTTCGGTGGCATTCTGATTGATTTGATCATTCTCTTCTTCTGTTGATAAGAGACTGGTATGTCAGGTTGTTCTTCAGTTGCACCTTCCTTAGCTAGTTTATCAGCTTTTTCGTTTCCGGGAACTCCACAGTGGGAAGGTATCCACTGCATTACTAATTTACAGCGGTTGCCTAGTTCGGATAATAATGTCTGTATGCTTGGTAATTTTCCAGACTGGAGTGACTGAAGTACTGCTTTTGCATCTGTCAGGAATACCACTGGTTGTGAAAAATACCCTATATTTAGTAGTTTCTCTACCGCTATCTTGATGGCTTGAACTTCTGCATCATAGTTTGTTATATTACCGTTTGGTAATTTGGCTGTATCCCTGGTATTATTAGGATACTCAATGTACACTCCTGCACCTCCGTTTCTGACTGCGCTTTCTGCTGACCCATCTGTGTAAACACGGACCCAAAGGTTCTTCGGGTATTCATCATCAAGTAGACTGAGGGTGGCTGTTTTGCGCTGCACATTGTTTTGTTCTTCCTTGTCAAATACCCCTTTCACTTCAGTCTTGATGTGTATTGGAAACTTATACTCCTCTCTCCAGGGGGTCCGTTCTGGGACAGCATTTAATCACACGAACTGACACACGCAGTTGCGTACCGCAGATTGCGGAGAGGCATGATCGCCCACGCCAGTCGGCAAGGTACTTGATTATGATGATATTATCACCTCACTAATTCCAAGGAGTGGAAACACGGAGAACAACTAAGGCAATTAATAATAAACTTAAAACAATCATTAACTGGTGCCTGCGCAAAGTAGAGGAAATTAAATGGTATGATAGAATCACTAATTTAGAGATTTGGGAAAGAACTAAACAAGCTCCAGTGGGCCAAGAGGTAAAGAAAAGACGCTGGTGTTGGACAGGACACACGTTGAGAAAGCCTGAGAATAATATAACTAGAATGTTTTTGCACTGGAACCCACAGGGGCATACAAACAAAGGAAGACCAAAAACACACGGAGAAGGGAGATAGAAAAAAAAATAAGTGAAGAGATGGGGCAGAGCTGCATTCAAAAGATAGGATAAAACGACTTGTTTGTTGAGAGCCTATGCTCCATTGGGAGTTAGAAAAGCAGAAGAACGAATCCCAAGTGCTTTTTTTTTCGCTGGCGACAGTTACTGACCAACACCGCACACCGGTCCACAAGCGCCACGGACTTCATGAATGTCGTCTGCAACAACAGTTGACGATGTGTAGTAGTAACCGTTAGTTTCGCTCAGTTCCCGAAAGACACGTCTGAGTTGTGGTCCGCGCCTTTCTGTTAGGAACAAGACCATCACACATGCGACAACCCTGCTGTGTTGTATTTTTCCTGCTAGAAAAGTTATAGAAGTGTTGCGAAGTCTGTTTGTTCACGGAGCAGTGATTGTAGAAGAACTTCCCTTCTGCAAGAGAATAACCAACAGCATCTTGAAGTTTTGCGTCTAGGAGAATTCAATCTAGAGAAATATAAGGTAACATTTTACTTCTTCATATCTTTAGTTTCTAAAGGTTAAACCATTTACGGCATTTGATTCTCTAGCTTCACAAACAGTTATGCTTTAACGTCTCAGTATTTTTTGTTTGCCCATTGTTATTGTAGCTTGAGAGTTAAGTGTTAATTTTACTCGTTCTAGAGAGTAGAGACTTTTGCCCTTTTCCTTCCCCCCATCCTTCTCCCACATGTTCGTCCCCACCCCTTGTTCTTCTTATCTTCATCTTCCCCTTTGCTTTTTAAATTATATTATTGTGTCCTGTGACATTGATAGTCATTTCTATCCACAGCCTTCTGTCTCATGTACTTTCATTCAACTCGGACACACAGATGATTTTCCATGCGATGATGTCAAACTGTCCAGCATCTGTTCTCTTGGTCTCTCTCTGCCTCTCCTCCCCTCCAACTTTCCTACCATCACGATGTACCCCAGTTTTCTCCTTGTGATCACATGACCACAGAATGTAGTTTGTCTCTTTCTGATGTGGGCAGTCAGTTCTTTTTGTGAGTCAGTTCCTTTCAGGACAATGCTTCACATTAGTTTCATATAACTGTAGCCTTTCTAGTCTGCACAAGTGCCTATGCTTATTGGAAAACAGTACTCAGTAGTCATGTCTGTCCACAGCCTTCTATCTCATGTACTTACAATCAGCTCTGACACAGATGATCTTCCATGCCATGATGTCAAACTGTCCGGCATCTGTCCTCTTGGTCTTTCTCTTCCTTTCCACCCCCTCCAACTTTCCTACGGTTAGTTTCATATAATTGTAGCTTTTTTGGTCTGCAAAGCTTCAGTCTAAAAAAACACACAAAAAACAAATAGTTCTAGAAAGGATGCTTTGCCAAGTTTGTTTGGGAGGTTTAAGTTTAGACGATGGATCAACATCATGGTACAAGGGTAGTAACCCATAAGTGCTCCTTTCTACTTCTGACTCAAGCCTGAGTCCAAGGTATCTCAGCGCAGTGCACAAACTCTGTAGCACAGGTGGGGGTCCTGAAATACTTTGGGTAGAGTTTTTACTCCAAATTTTGCCTGGGAAGCACTGTTTGTTAGGCTACTCTTTTTCAGTTTCCAACTGCCTAGGGATTTTTGACATCTGCAGAACAATTCCCAGCCTTCACCGGGGCTTGAACCCGGGACCTCCAGTACTCGAGGTGGACGCCATGCTTCAAGACCCTGCATTCTTCGAGGAGTCTGTGTTTTTGAGCTTATGCTTAAATGGGAGATACAGAGCTGAAGAATAACTCTGCACATGCTTGAGTAAATGGGAAAACAAATTGATGTGACATCCTCACTTCAGGCTTGCCCTTCTGTCCTAAACCATCCTAAACAGTGGTAAAAACAGTGAGGGACAGTTTGTTTGTTTTTACACTTTATTGATAAATCTGATTGTGATTTCATATATAAGAGCTAGCGAGAAGCGAAAAAAGGAAAGACGAGAAAAGAAATGTGGTTAGGACAGTAAGTAGTTCCCTGCTGGCAGATGAGTGGCTGCGTGTCTCTCCGGCAGATGCACTCTGACTGAAAAGGAAACACTGAATTAGTTAACTCTTACAACATGCATGTCAGGGAGGCAGTGGATCTAAAGGTAAAGGTAAAGTTGGGAGATGTGAACCAGCATCATTGCACACGGTTATAAACCATAAGTGCTCTGCCACCAGTGCGGAAGCTGGTAAGAATTGTCTGCCTATGTCGCAGTTCGCATGTAACTCTGTAACTACAGCGACGTTCCTCCATTTATCCCAGAGTGTCAACTCTAGTGCCCATTTCCTAGAGGCTGGGTAAACCCTGGGAGCTGCCCGGTTTTGAACACCGATCGTGGCTGCAATGAGTCGCAGCTAGATTTGAAAGCGAGCCTCTTATCAACTGCGCTAATGTGACCCCCGACAGTAGTGGATCTACCCTCCCCCTCTCACCTTTCCCACAGTGGGGCCCCAGAACCCATACCGGGAGTCATCATCATTATATGCCATGCCAAATGGCATAGGCGCTCAAGCGTCTCCACAGATCACAATCCCTTGTTGCCTGGAATGGCTTTCTTGATGATATCCCTCCATGCCATTATTTCAGCCCATTCAGCTTCTCTCTTGGTCTGCTTCTACCCGTTTTTCCACTGATCTTTCCAGTTGTCACAATGTTCTCCAATGTCTCTCTTCATTATGTGGCCAAAGATCAGTGTTTGTCTCTTTCTTATTGTTGTATTTGGAAATCTACATTCATTAGCTTCTTTCAAGCAGTCGTCGTTAGTTACTCTGGCCGTCCAAGGTATTCAAAACATTCGTCTCAGAAACCACATCTCCATTGCTTCCAAATTCTTCCTAATGTGTTACACCGGGAGTAAAATAGTTTAATTGTAGTAGTAGTCTTTATGTTGGTTTTAAATATTAAAAGTTTATCACACAAAAAAAAAAAATGATTTTGACCATTTAATAAGAATGTTCAGGTACCAACTGCTATAAATTGTGTTAAAGAAATTAGCACAGAGTAAGTGAAGTAAAGGTTCCTTTACATGCCAACTGTCACAGAATGTGTTGAAGAAATGAGCACGGAGTAAGTGAAGTAAAGGTTCCTTTACATGCCAACTGTCACAGAATGTGTTGAAGAAATGAGCACAGAGTAAGTGAAGTAAAGGTTTCTTTACATGCCAACTGTCACAGAATGTGTTGAAGAAATAAGCTTGTTGTTGTTGTTGTTGTTATCGATCCAGCGGCGCATGAGCTTTCGCCCTTTGGCCCAATGCCATGTAGTGGAATTTGCATGTTTTCACAAGCTGTTCTTTTCCTCCGTACAAGGTGTTCCACTTGTCTGGTCTCGGAGGGAGTAGCGTTCTTCTTGTCTCACTGAGTTTTGGGCACTCAAAGAGATGGTGTTCAACAGTTTCGTAGGGGTAGTTACATAGCTGGCACTCTGGGGAGTGTTGTGGCTGTATTCTGTTTAGGTGTCCATTGAGTGGAGTATGTTGCGTTCTAAGTCTGAAGATGGTGGCCTGGTCCCTTCTTGTTAGATGGTTAATGCTGTCATTAGGATCAGGGCCAGACATATGTCTATAAACCTCTCTTCCAGTGTCTCCCATGGCCCATCTGTTCAACCAAGTCTCTTTGTTTATAGCTCTTATCAGTGTTTTTGCTGTCTGGAGGGTTGTCGCTGTAGGTGGTTGTTCTTGTGTTGCTCCTTTCTTTGCCAATCTGTCAGCTCTGTCATTACCTGGTGTGCCGGAGTGACCTGGAATCCACTGCATCACTATTCTGATGTTGTATGAGGTAATAAGCTGATCGGCATCCAGGATTATCTTGGCTATGTCAGTTCTGCAGCGTTCATTGCCCTCCAGAGCTTGAAGGGCAGACATTGAATCTGTGAAGATGACAATATTTTGGACCTTTGAGGGGTAAACATCCATTACAGTCTTTAGGTGGTATACTGCTGTTTCCAGTGCAATTATTTCAGCTTCATAGTTTGAACAGAATTCCCCGCATGCATCAAAAATCTCTTCAACAGATCCATCGGGATAACCTATGTAGATTCCGTAACCTGCTTTAATGGTAGCTTTAAATGCTGATCCATCAGTATAAACATGTATCCATTCTTGGGGGTAAGAATCAACGGTCTTTAGTGATGAGTTCATAAGAGCGATTGGGTCGGACTGTTTGGTTTCCTCGCCTACCAATTTAGTTTGGACTTCTGGAGCTTTAAAGCGAGCATGTGGTGGTAGGTTTTTTGCAACATTCTGAATTCCTTGACGTCTTTCTGGGAGGTGGTATCTGTCCTGAATTTCATTAACACAGTGTAAAACCGATTTGTGCTTTATTCTTTGTTTGGATTCCCAGTTTTCTACAAGATGTCTATTAGGATGGTTACGATTTTTCCTAACGCATCTTTCATAAATTTCTAAAGTGGCTTTTTCTCTCCGCAACCCGAGGGGTTCCACATTTGTATGGATTTCACATGCAGCAGTTGGTGTAGACTGCATAGCTCCGCAGATTAATCGGAGGGCATTATTTTGTACTCTGTCAAGAGTCTCTAGGTTAGTTTTGGAACAAATTGTAAGCAGTGAGTTGTTGTACTCTATCACAGAGCGAACATATCCTAGGTATAAGCCCCTTAGAGTTTCCTTGTCTGATCCCCATGATGTACCTGCAAGTCTCTTTAATAACTGTAACCGCCTCAATGCCTTATTCCTGATGTTTTCAATATGGTTCTTGAGGCTGAGCTGCGGGTCAAGTGTGACTCCAAGGTATGTGGGATGCTCTTCTTTCATCACTTGGTGTTTGTCTAACCTCAGGTTAATATTCTTCCTTGCTACTTGGTGGCTTTTGGTAAAGATTGTGTAGACCGTCTTTGCACAGTTAATCTTGAGTTTCCATCTTTGGCAGTAATCATGCAGTCTTCTAAGGTCTCCATTCAGTCTTTGGGCTCCACTTTCCACATTTTCATGACTCTGCCATATTGCTAGGTCATCAGCGTACAAGGCTTTTTCGGCCTTGATTTGTTCTGGCAGGTCATTGATAAAGATTAGGAATAGTGTACAGCTCAATGATGAGCCTTGTGGCAAGCCCTCCTCCAAGACTTCTTTAGAAGAGATTGCGTTGTGCATCTTAGTCTGGATTGTTCTATCTATCAGGAAGTATTTCACCCAGTTATACAATCTGCCATGTATTCCTATGCTCATCATCTTCATCAGGAGACCTTTTCTCCATACTCTGTCATAGGCCTGCTGGAGGTCGACAAAGACTGCCACTGTGTGTTTCTTATTCTGGAAGCCATCATGTATTCTTTGTGTCAGTCTGAACAGCTGGTCTTCTGTGCAGCTGTTGGTTCTGAAGCCTGCCTGTTCATGGCATAGAACACCAGAACTCTCAAGGAACCAATATAAGCGCCTGTTTATCATTCTTTCTGCAACTTTGCCCAAGCATGATGTTAAGGATATCGGGCGGTAGCTTTTGGGGTCATCTGGGGGCTTTTTGGTTTTAAGGATGGGGACGATATATGCATTCCTCCATGCCCTTGGAAGTTTGCTTGACCTCCAAGTTTTATTAATAAGCCTGAGAACTACTTCTCTCCCAGACCGGCCAAGATGTAGCAGCATTTCGTTGTGGATCTTATCTGGGCCTGGAGATTTTCTAGGTTTTAATTTCTTCAGGGCTTGCTCTAATTCATCCATGCTAAATTCATTTTCAAAAAGGGAGTCGCTGGCTGTTGGAGCTCTCTCTTGTTTCTTCAACTGAGAGAGCTGTGTTCTATCGAGTTCTGACAGCTTACCTGCTCTGTTAACCGAGGCAAAATAATGATTGAAATGTTCTGCTTTCTTCTTGTCTTCAGTGATTGTCTTACTCCCATCTGTCACTGGTTTTGGGTTCACCCTTCTACTTTCTCCGGAGAGGTTTTTAACTAAAGTCCATGCTTTATTTCCATTCTGTCTAAGTTGGAGCAAGTTTCTGTCCATTTATCTCTTTTAGCCTTATTAACTACAAGCTTTACTCTGGCACATGCTTTATTGTATTGGATCTTTGCTTCTGTTGAACGTGCAGTTTCGAGAAATATTCTTGCTTTATGAAGAAATAAGCACGGAGTAAGTGAAGTAAGGTTCCTTTACATGCCAACTGTCACAGAATGTGTGGAAGAAATAAGCACGGAGTAAGTGAAGTAAAGGTTTCTTTACATGCCAACTGTCACAGAATGTGTTGAAGAAATGAGCACAGAGTAAGTGAAGTAAAGGTTTCTTTACATGCCAACTGTCACAGAATGTGTTGAAGAAATAAGCACGGAGTAAGTGAAGTAAGGTTCCTTGACATGCCAACTGCCACAGAATGTGTTGAAGAAATGAGCACGGAGTAAGTGAAGGTTCCTTTACATGCCAACTGCCACAGAATGTGTTGAAGAAATGAGCACAGAGTAAGTGAAGTAAGGTTCCTTTACATGCCAACTGTCACAGAATGTGTTGACGAAATGAGCACGGAGTAAGTGAAGTAAGGTTCCTTTACATGCCAACTGTCACAGAATGTGTTGAAGAAATGAGCACAGAGTAAGTGAAGTAAAGGTTTCTTTACATGCCAACTGCCACAGAATGTGTTGAAGAAATGAGCACAGAGTAAGTGAAGTAAAGGTTCCTTTACATGCCAACTGTCACAGAATGTGTTGAAGAAATGAGCACAGAGTAAGTGAAGTAAAGGTTCCTTTACATGCTAGTGGTACATCAGGCATATGAGGCTAGACTCATATTTTTAATGATTTGATTTGATTTGATTCAAGAACTGACATCACAGCACTCGAGGCATTCCCGTAAGCGCTCCGTCCCCATCTTCAACAGCCATCGAAGAGTTCCGATACTAATTGTGCCAGTAGCATTCTGATTAAACGTTCGTCTTGCCTTTTTTCTTAGCCTCGAGCATCTGCCAGAACCTCTCGTCACTCCCCCCTGCTTCAATCTCACCAAACTGCATGCATGCTTTTCCTGATCTTCCTCAGCAAGCTTTCTGAGTCAGTTACAATCACGATGTGTGTGTGTCGTGTTCTCTAGCTAGCGGAAAGCTGCAGTGACCGCCTCCACCTCCATTCTTAAGCTGGATGTTCTGATATCATATGCTAGGCTCTCCTGCACCACACACGACCATTAACTTTTGCTAAGAAACCCTAAGCACTTCTGAACCGTCTGTGTAAATGATCAACTCTTCTCAGCGAGCATTATCTTGAATTAATTGCTGAAATTTCCACCTCTGTGGCACCTGCTGGCAAGTCTCTGCATTCCCGGCTCAGTAGGATTATGACCCTACACAAGTCTGACTGTTCAGGTGACACTTTGACCCACTCCTCTCCTCGCCTAATGTTCTCAAGGATGCAAACCTGTCTGTCTTCTGCCTGAGCCATCCATGACTTCCCTCTTATCAGCCGCTGACCCCTAACTGCACTCAGAGCTTTGTGCGAAGGGTGGTCTATGTCTGCAGCTACCCTGAGATATGACTTCGCCTGCAGCACTTTGTGCCTACCTGCAACAGTTGGCAAACCAAGGATGTATCGCATACACACCACTGGGGTGTCTCTGGTGCAACCCAGAATGACCCGCATAGCTGCATTCTGTATGCACTCTAGTTTGTCCGACTCTTTGAGACGGTAAGCATTCCCATGCCATAATCAACCACTGACAGGATCAGATGCTGATATAGTTTGAAAAGCATTCTCTGCTCTATGTAAATTGCAGCCATAGTCTTAAGTGCACCAAGTGCTTTTTGTCATCTTGTCACAACACTCTCCACATGGTCCTTAAAGGACAGGCTCCTGTCAAATGTAATTCCCAGATACTTCAGTTTGCTCTCTCTGTTGACGTTTCTACCAACTATCTTGAGACTTAAGACATTAGCTTTAACGATCCTGTTGTCTAGAGACCACCACAAGACAGACACCTTTTCCAGGTGCACGACAGCCCTCATTTCTGTACACCACTCAGTCACTTTGTCTACTGGCGCTTGTGGCTCCCCAGCTGTTTGTTCATTCTCTTCCCCCTGCCTATATGCAAGTATATCATCCGCAAAAGTCAGTATCCTTCCAACTTTTGGTGCTTTTAGGCTTGCAATCTTGCTCGTATACATGTTAAAGAGCACAGGCGAGATGGCGGATCCCTGTGGCAGTCCTGGAGGTAAACTGCATGGTTCTGAGGTCCATGAGCCCAGTCGGAGAGCAAGTCGACATGAATACAGGACAGCTGCAACAAAATTCACCAGCCATGGACTGACCTCCTCCTCCTTCAGTGCAGTCATCAAGAAGTCGAATCTTACTCTTTTATAAGCATCCTCGAGATCCAGTGCTACTGCCATAGTTTCCTGTCTGTTCTGGAACCCTTCATAGATGTCAAACGCAAAAGTGGCCGCATTTGCTCATGTGTCCTTTCCTGGCCTATAGCTTTCCAGACCTCTTGGGAGAAGCTTCCCTCTTTCCAAAAATTCTTGCAGCTTTACAGCAACTATCTTTTCCAAGACCTTCCCAAATATGTTTTGTAAGGTGATGATTCTAAAGCCTCTGAGCTTTCAATGATCCTTAAAAGGTTTTAGTAGTGGGATTAGATAGCTGTGCAGCCAGTCGTGCAGTACTGCTGCTGTCTTAATGCTCTGGTTAAAACAGCCATCTCCGCCAGGTCCACATCCCTCAAAGCTTTCTTGTGGCCTTACCTGACCCCATGAGGCCCTGGTGCAGTCTTTTTGCCTTTTTTAAAATTTTTTTGATATTTTCCACTCGTATCATGTCTTCATAATGCATAGTCTTTAAGGTGCCAGCTAACTCCTCCCTAACTGCATCCCTGATGTCTACATCATTATGATCTGTCTGAGCTATAAACCTATGGAGAAAATCCTCTCCTTTCTCCTTGTTGGTTGTCATAAGCAAACCATCGTCTCTACAGACTATTCCCACTGTCACAGGCCGATCTTTTCTTTGCATCTGCCTTTGCAGTTTCCAGAATTTCCCCAATGTTTTATCGCCTCCCATATCATTCACAAACGTTTCCCACTTTGCTCTTTTGGCCTCTGCTGCACAGCGCTTGAAAACCTCCACCTTATCTTTTTTCACATTCTCCGCCATCTCCACTTGCTCTCGTGAGCTTGAGGGTCGTACTTTCTTTAGCTGCTTCTTGGTGGCTCTCTTTGCCTTCCACGCCTGTTCTACTTCTAGAGTCCACCATGGGGGCTGTAGAAAATTAGTTCTGGCAGTTCTGTTGCATGCTCCCTGTCTGAGGCGTCCAAGTAGGTTGTTGGTCCACTTATACCGGAAGGTCTTGCGTGCTCTCCTAGTCTTCACCTTACTGGGTTTAGAAATAAGGACTGAACATGGTAGGTCATCACTCCTATGTTCATTCAGGACAGTCCATTTATCTAAAACCGATGACTGGGAGACAAATGTCAAGTCAGTGGCTGTGTCTGCATCGCCAGACCCCATTGTCATCCTAGTAGGCCTTCCATCATTGATGCAGACCATATCGGAGTCAGCCATGGCCTCTGCAAGAGCAATTCCCTGTCGGTTTTGTCCACTGCTGTCCCATTCTCTGTTCCTTGCGTTGAAATCCCCACATATGAGTAACCTATCACCTTGTGATTCTTCCAGTTCTTGAGTCAGCCCCATTGTTCCCTTCTGACAAAACAGTCCACTGTGGCATATATATTTATGAGGTCCAACTTAAACCACCAATCTCCACCTGTATCCTTTAAACCTCTCTTCCACTGTGGTTCCACTGGCTCAAGTCAAGCAACACATGCTTCACTCCTTCCTTTACCACCAGACCTTGTTCATGTCTCTCCTGTCCAACAGGATTTATATAACTGACGTACCCAGGGCTAATGATATGTCTGTATTTAGCTCCTGGAGCATGAGGAAATCAAAATCAAAAACCAACCTCTCCAGTACAGGACATCTCTGCCTAGCATTCCGACAGTTCCAGTATCCTACTCTTACATGATTGAAGCCCAATCTCTCCGCTTTTCGTCTTGTTCTCCTAGCACCTGACCTCCTATTTCTATGCCTTCTTCTCTCCCCATTCCCTCATCTCCTCCTCACTCTCTCTTCATGAACTGCTAAAAAATGTGTCTAGCTCCATAGCTCCGGCGACGATTCCTATGTATATTTTAAAAATCAATATGCAAAAAAAAAAGAGTACTGCAGGAAATAACCAGTCACCCTAGTACTGCCTGCCTGCTAGGGAAGGGGCAATAGATGTCCTGTAGGAGTCCATACGGCTGGTGCGGCCCCGCACACCCGTCAGACATCCAGCATTCATGACCAGCTCACCTGTGGCCATCCAGTTCCTCAGCACGTTGGCTCACCTTGAACTTGGGGTTTTATATTCAGAGTTTTCCATCTTCTAGATGGACTGCTGTCCAAAGCTAACGGGTTCCATCTACCTGGTAAAAGGGTATAACGCTCCGACGTGCTTGGCAGGCACATCCCTGAGCATATGAGGTATTTTATAAGGATTTCAGATCCCACCCTGAAATCCCGTCTCACCCTCTTTGCCCACCGCCAGTTGGTCTGAGGCTGCTTATAGGGTATTCACAGCTAACCTCTATATCTAGAGGCCGTTCCACAATCCGCCACTAGTGGACTCGCTGGGTTGGGGATGGTCGCCCCAGGTTTACCCAGACTCGTATTTTTAGACTACTCAGCCCTCAGCGTGTCACGGGTCATCGCATGGGCCACTTTTACTTCCCAGGACGTTACCTGGTACCTGTTTAAGACTGGGTCAACCTTGGACCCAAGGTCTTGTTTGATAAAAATCGGACTCTATTCAGATTTGAACCCACGACCTGTGGATCCACAGGTGAGCGTCTAGTCGCTGTACCACAGACCAGATCAAGACCATTAAAAAAAAACAGTGACACCATTACAAACTGCATTTCCCTGTGAGGTTTTCAGAGCCCCAACAGTCTACATACAAATAAGTCAAATCTGTAAAAAGGATGTGCAAGCAACACTCAGCTTCTGGAGCAAGTCTTAAGTCCAGAGGTGGATGAACAACCAGAACTTTCCGGCGATGTTTACAGCCAGTGAACTTGAAGAAGAAAAGACAAACTGCATTCAGGAAACAGGCTCACAGGTGCAGATGCAATATATATATATATATATATAACCTCCCCCCCCCCCCCCCATCCCCACTTTTCACTGCGGTAAGTAGAGGAGTAGGGGGCACTCATGCCTTATGTAATATTTAAACCAGGGCTTTTTGATGTGGTAGCAACAGTACACTTAATGTAAAAAAAAAGTACAACTATTACATTACTGCAGGGCACAGTAGAGGGGAAGTGGAGCCAGACCAAGAGAGAACTGGATACAGAACTTGACTGACTGGATAGACCTTAGCCATGCAACCATGAAGTCCATCGTATCTGACAGTCAGATATGGAGGGAGCTGATCAGACACTCAATAGCAACAGGGGACCCAGCGACATGTAGTGTTATAGGATGATGATGATTACTACTGTAACCGACACTTTAGGGTGAGTACTGAAACCTT
>CAJHNH020001018.1:132500-207368 GCA_905116865.2 Candidula unifasciata | reverse complement strand
TCAATTAAAAAGTCCTTAAAGAAAAACTCACCCATTGTAAATAAAAAGAGAACAAGGAATCTTGTCTTGTATAACGGTCAATTGGCGAGACACAAGGAAAAACGCCTGCCTCAAGGACGGACTGTAGAGAGTGACGCACACAAACACGTCCCCTAACAACAGCAGTTAGCGTACGAATCGCGCTCACTAATGCAGTGCAGTGGTCAGACAATTTATTTAGAATAGGCGCAGAAAATGTGTCCTAACATTCAATTCGACACTCAAAGCCTAAAAGAGTCATTATCAAAGGGTTTTATATGGATTTTTCCTATCAGGACTCCCCCACACCAAACGAACTATCTAACTATGCTTGGCCTATTCTATTACATAGTTACGATGACGAGTTTGGGGTGGTCAGCTATATGGACCTTCCTGCTGTGGCAGATGTGTGGATGCTGTCATGCGACACCATGTCTGGATTTCTCCGAGATTTTATGGGGAGGTCCCAGGAAAGTTCAGTGTTATGGGGGGGGGGGGGGGTGGTAGTGTAAGTCACTCATATACTACTGGACTTTCCCAGGAACAGCCCATGACATTTTGGAGTCTCCGAGATAGGATGAATTAAAAGAAAAGAACCCGGAGCAGTTATGGAGTGACTCGTCTGCAGCGAAGCAGAAACCTCGACAACTGACAAAACCCAAGCCGAACTATACAATCTCAACCATATCTTTTTAGTAATCTGAACAAAGCGAGACCTGTGTTACAACATGTCCGTGTTTGTGACATATATTTTTTTTCAAAGGAAACTTAAAACATCTTACTTCATGTCGGTAAATTTTAAACTATAATTTTGTGACATTGACAAATGTGTCATGTGAGTCCACGCGTGAATGACACCAGGTATTTGATTTCATGCAAGCCACCAGACAGGGGGGTCTGAAACCTAAGGGCTTGGTTGCCTTCAGCGTCCCTCCCCCCCCCCCCGTCCCCCCACACCACCACCAGACGAAACATTTGTGTGTGTGTGTGGGGGGGGGGGCGGTAAGCCAAGACCGTCTACATCTGAGGGGCCAGGCTGCAGACGTCACCAATTGACTAAGCAACTACCCCCCCCCCCCCACCCATATATGCTTCATTTTTCTTTTTTTCTTTATACATATCAAATGGTTTCAAATATATGACTATATTTATTTGTCAGTTTGTCACTCAGAACATTATTGTTGTTATAATTATAATTATCATTAATACTAGTAGTAGCAGCAGCAATAGTAGTATTAGAATCAGCAGCACTAGTAGCAGCAGCAGCAATAGTACTAATAGCAGCAGTAGTAGTAATAGTAACAGCGGCAGTAGTAGTAGTAGTAATAGTAGTAGTAGTAGTAGTAGTAGTAGTAGTAGTAGTAGTAGTAGTAGTAGTAGTAGTAGTAGTAGTAGTAGTAGTAGTAGTAGTAGTGGTGGTGGCGGCGGCGGTGGTGGTGGTGGTAGTAGTAGTAGTAGTGGCGCAGAGGCTAGACGTTCGCGTGCGGACCCAAAGGACGTGAGTTCAGTCTAGTCGCGATTTCTTTTACAAATGACTCACTCCTTATTATTATTATTATTAGGCATTTAAAGTAGGTTTAGGCCATTTAAGGTTCCCCGCCCTCTAGAAAACGTGTTAGGGAACTCGCTATTGTAAAGATATAACGTGCTTTACAGATAAAAGACAACTGCTGTGCGAAAGATGAGTGTTTCGAAGGGTCAGAAGTAAAATGGGCCTGCGTGCCTATTGCCTGACCCTTTAAAAAAAATGAAGTTCGTTCGTTTGCTCATTCAAGCGTTCCTTTCCAATGTTTTCTTTGCGTCGGCGCCTCTGCCTTCAGAAACATCTACCAACCCACTGAGATGCACTTTGCATCTACCGCACAGCCAGCGGAACAATCGGCTTTGTGTAGACGCCAAGGCTACCTCATGTTACGGCCCAGTTGCTTTGTGTAACAAATGTAACAGAAACGTGAGACTGAGGTAAGATGATAAGGAACAGTAAGGGGCAGTGTTGCCACTTTAGATGTTTTACATCCAAATTTAGATGTTTTTACTTGCATTTAGACGACGTTTAGATGGTAGAGGTTTTTCTAGATGTTTTTCATTTGGAGTGAATTTATCAAATCTAACCCAAGAAACAGGATGGAATTTGACCTCTTCAATGCTATCTTGACAATACAATTCGGCCTGATAAGAGTAGGAAAAGGCTGTTCCACTTATCAGTTCCCTGATTAGGTATTTAAAGTAATTGGAACAGCTAAAGCATACTAGAGTCATTTTGGATCTGAAGCTTCAACTTCATCATCTAAGCTAAGTTTATCCTGCGGATCTTGTGAGGCAGACTTCAGTAAAGATGAGGACATGATTCTATAGGGTAAGTCATATCAATTGCTATGTAATTTCGGTCTCTTTCCATTTGGATGTTTTTTCTATATGTTTTCCACGCAAATTTAGATGTTATTAGATATATTTTTTACTCCGTTTTGGATATTTTTTGTCAAAGAAAAGTGGCAACACTGGTTAGGAGGGGGATGGGGGCAGAACACTGAGAAACAACTGCGATGGAACTCTGCAGATGTCATCAAGCTACAACCACGTGTGGGTTCCGGTTCCCCATTTTAAGGCAGACAAGGATAGACTGACTGCCTCCCCAAGCATGTCGTAATAGTCGACTAAGTGGATTGGGGAAGGCTACTCTCTAAGTCAGAGTGCATCTGCCTGAGAAGCCAGGAACTAACAATCTGCATACAAATAAGTCAGATCTGAATAACGGATGTGCGCTCAGCACTCGTGTTTTGGAATGAGACTAAAGTCAAGAGATGGGCGAACAACCAGTACTTTCCGCTGGAATTACAGCGGGTTTTCTGTCCTCTGAATCGCATAGCCGCAATCTGTGTGTACAGTTTACTTATTACTTTTTAGCATTCGTCGTTGCTAGGTAGCGTTGGTAGTCATGTCGTATCCCCAGCCGTCTGTCTCATGTACTTGCAGTCAATTCTGACACAGATGATCTTCCATGCCGTGATGTCACACTGTCCATCATCTTGTGTCTAGGTCTTCCTCAGCTTCTTTACCTCTCCAGCTTCCCCCACCGTCACGATAGACTCTAGTTTTCTCATTCCCTTTCCCTGGGATGACTGAAGCATGTAGATTGTCTCCCTCTTATGTGATAACTTTTAGCATTCACCGGCTGTAAACTCCGGCGGAAAGTTCCGTTTGTTCGTCCACTTCTGGATTTTAGTCTTGTTCCAGAACTTGAGTTTCGCATGCACAGGTGTTTCACAGATCTGGCTTATTTAAATGCAGACTGGCGGTTTCCTACCTCTTTCTTGTGCATTTGCACTCTGACTTCGAAGAAAACTCTGAATAGTTAGTGACTTTTTTATGACTTACTTGTGGAGTGGGGGAGGGGGGGGGGGTATGCTATCCCCTGCCCCCAAATGGGGCCACAGAACCCACAGGGGGAACAAGTAAGATTCATCTCAAGCTTTAAAAATTTTGCCATTCCCTTCCGTAAACGTTTCCTGCTGTAACTTCTTTTCCTGTTTACTTCTTCTGATCCGTAGACCTTTCCCCTCTGTAGCTATTTGTCCAACGCCATGTGTCAGCAACGTTTGGGAATGGTGCCAGATTCCCAAACATGTACGAATTGTACACATTGGAAGTGACAGAAACCGCCTTCACTACTCCCTTCAGCTCCTACCTTACTCATTTCTTACAGGAAGGATATCCGTGTTCTCAGACCTTTTATTCTCTGTGTGGGTTCCAGTGACCCATTGTGGGGAAAACAAGAATAGACCCACTGCCTACCCAGCAAGCATGTCGTAAGAAACGACTAATTGGGATCTTTCTTCGAAGTCGGAGTGTAACTACCCCAGCAGCAAGGAACAACCAACAGCTCGCAAAGAAGCCAGAGAAACGGATATACAGGCAAAACTCATGCCCTGGCATAAAGCCAAAGCTCAAATGGACGAACAACCAGGACTTTTCCCCGGAGCTTACAGCCGGTGAACAAAGAAGATTCCGATTGTAGAAAACAAAAATTCCAAACATGCTGCTCGTTCAACCGGCTATACGCCCTGTTATATCACGGAGTGTTTCTTTGCTGTCTTATTTGATTTGCGGTTCTTTGTGGATGTGCAATTACACCTGATTTTCTGTTTCCCTTGGTCTTCCAAATCTGGTGTGGTCTAATGGGTTCTAGTGGTTGTCTGGTCTTCTTTTCCTGTCCTGTTGGGTTTGTTGCTGTTGATTGCCGGTGTTTGGTTTCCCGTGTGTCTGTAGCTGTGCTGCAGCCCCAGTGCGATCGCTGGTTACTGGGTTTCTGCTCTGTAAAGCTCTCGGTGCAAGCCTAACTGTCAGTGCCAAAGCGTAATAATCACTGTAAGTTCGGAAAACTCCGACTGTTGGCCCCTGATTTGGCTGATAGGTTTATGGTTTTCGTTATCTTAGACAAGACTACCTTATTTGTGTGTCTATCTGTGACGAGCTGGTCTGGACAGCTGTTTCTGTCCTTTTAAAAAGTGCTTTGTTTAGATAATATTATTACCAAAGTTCTAAACATTTTCCTATTGCTTTTAATTAGCATAATAACACTGGATTAATTAAGAAATTTCCTTACCTTTTTCATAATGCTTTATTGTAGCAAAATTATAATTAAAGAGTTGAAAGGTAATATAGGCGAAGAGTAGGGCAAGGGGGACTGAAGAGTTACTTCCTCCTGACTTCCTGTTCCCTTTTCAATTCAGAAATTGACCGGTTCAGACCTAAAGTTGTTAGTCTGCCTGTGGTCCAATTTTCTGTTTGAATTCCCTGCCAGGGTTCCAGATGGTATTCCAGATGGTAGTCCAGAAGTAGATCCTAAGCTAAGCTGCAGATACCCGATTGTCCGGACTGGACTGGAAGATTCGGCCTGCCTGATGTGTCACCGAGGCTTAGCCAGAAGCTCACCTAAGCTACAGCTAAGATTTAACTAACCTACCTTGAATAACAAGATTTTATATCCACAGCCATTTTATTTAGTTATCATTTGAATTTTCAAAATAAATGTAGTTTTAATGTTCTTACAGTTTTCTGAAGTTTCATTGTAACTGTACGTGTGTCAGTGAACAAAAGCTAGTGTAATTTAAATACATTTAAATATACAATTAATTACAGCAGGGAATAAGATGTGGGCAAACCCCAAATCCTCTAATTTAACCAGCAAGGCTGGGGGTAATAAAAACCCCTATTAAGATTTACTGTTTGTTGTTCCCTATGTAAAGTGCACATAGTGCATTCGCTAGTTAAAGCGAAGTTACCCGCCACAGATTGGGGATCTCGTCCCGGCATAGAACCCACTCACAAAGTGGGATTCTCGTCTTGGAACTTGTCACCTCACTCACAAAGTGAGGCGTTCTCCGGGTTTATAACCTATCACCACAAAGTGAGATAATGTTCCTGGTTTTTCCCTAGACAACAGCATATTTTTTTTATATTTTGTGTTCAAGTGTTTAGCCATCTTTGATTTATTTTATGGCATATACTTAAAGGACACTGGGGGCTCAGAGTCATTGGTTACTAGTTTGCCTGTTAAAGTTAGCAAAAATTAACTTAGGTAATTATGTAACTGAAATTTACAAATAGTTTAAATGTTCACTGACTTTAGGAAATCAAAATATATAATTGGCTAGGACAATTTTAATTCCCAAATTAATGGGTTGCCCATAAGGTTAAAGATTTGTTAAAATGGATTGACAATTGCATTGCTATTTGATTGATTATGTGATTGATTATTTGATTGATGCATATGTGATTTGCTTACTAACCCTCTGTTGACCTAATTTTCTGAGTCTTGTCTTGTACTCTATAATTTCAACAGCAATCATAGGTGATAATTTGCAAACTCCTTGTAAGGGTCACTACAGCTTAACCGAGATGGCAGCATATCATTCTCTATTGGGCAAGACCATCTCAGACTTTGCTGCTCATGAGGCAGGTTTGAGTGGGGCTGAGCTAGATATATATGTCTCTGATTTGTTGAATGCCAAATCTCAACTAGAAGCTAATGTAGGTGTCCAAGGGAGGGAAGTAGATTCTATAGATTGGTTTTTTAGAAGTATAGAAATGGGTCAGGCTTGCAAATTCACAGGTATTAAACTGCTAGAGTGTGTTGCAGAGAAGGTCAAGGAAGATTGGGAGTGGCAACTGGAGTGTGTCCAGATGGAACAGCGCGCACAAGCGAAAGGTTTTAAAGAGGCGGTTGAACATGCTCAGTGGAACCAGAAAGCCTTTGCCGGCGAGCCTTCCCGAGAGTTATGGATGTTCACAACCCCAAAGCCAGACACTTCCATGTCAGCCAAAAATGCCTTGCCAAGTACTAATATCAGTCACTTAGGATCAGTAATTGAAAAAAGATCCCTTACCCCACCAGAATCTGGAAATGAAAACCCTGGTAGAGAATGTGAGATCCTTGGCAGCTGTCAAGAGATCAAAACTAGTGAGCCTGCAACTGCAGTGACCACTAGTGGGCTAGCTACCACAAAACTTGAGTTAACTCAGGGTGGTGATTTCTGTCAAGATGGTCATTCCTTGGCAGAAATAAAAAGTGTTATTCCCAAAACCAACCCCATTTTAGATAATATTATTGTATCTAGAAGCTTGCACAGCAAGGAAACTTTGAAGAAGGTAGGTGGCGAGACAGAAGACTTCAGCTCCACGCTGCAGATAGTATCTTGTAAAGCGGAGTCTGTTTATGTCCATGCTCCCACTACTTATTCGCACACGCAGTCAGTAGAAAGTCATGTGCTAGTTAAAGACATAGATTTTTCCAGTAAGTCGAGTGATATCCTGGAGTTTAATGAGAGAAGCAAAAATGCATCTCAGTCCTGCTTACAAGTTAGGGAAAAAGAGTCTCAGGCCTTAGATAAGTCCTTGAGGTCTCAGGGTATGTTGTTGTGTCCCCTCAGAATCAAGGGCCAGCACAACTTTGACTATCCAGAAAATGAGTCTCAGGCTTCTGATAAGCCAGTGAGGTCTCAGGGTATGTTGTTGTGTCCCCTCAGAACCAAGGGCAAGCACAACTTTGACAACCCGACGACTGCAAATAAGCAGGTCATGAGAGACCAAAAGTCTCGCATCTTGGTCCAATCCAAGATGAGCCAACCAAAGCATTTGTGGACACCTCTTCTGAAAAGAGTTGTGTGTTTCACCAAGACTAGACCGATAGCTAGGCAGACTGCTAAAAAGCTAACTAGGTCTACTGAGAACCCCTTAAAGAGTAAACTCCTTAAGCTCAGGTCTTTTGCCAGTTTAGTTAGGACCATTAATGATCCCAATCCTAAACCTGGTAAGGCTTATGCCAAATCCTCTGCAACCAGGCCAGAAACTTCAGTCTGTGCCAGTGCAGCCAAGAGGAGCAAGAACCCTTCCTTTACTTCATCATCAGATGAAACCCACAAGACCCAGTCTACGGTTGAGACTGTAGGGTCTGTACACTGTCGTAAGCAGCGCTTACCTTTTCTTCCATGTAAATCCTCCCAGATAGTTTCATGGATAAGACGCACTCAGACAGGTATTTTGAACATTGAACTGATCTTTCCTTCATGCCATCTTTTCTTTGTTAAGATTGTTTCTATTCAGAGAAGCGGACAGTCCGCCTTGACTTTCTCTGGGAAAAGACTTTGGTATGTTAGTCGCAGTCGGTCATATCCGCTGGGACGGGGCTACAAATCCCAGTCAGTTAAGGAGAAATTTTTTGTTCCTATTGAGATCCCATAGCAGATTAATTAGGGGATAATTTAGCAGGTGATTGTAGGTAGCAGAAACAGTATCCAGGCCAGTTTAAGTTTGATATGTAAATATCAAACTTATCTTCGTTGGGCATATGTGACGAGCTGGTCTGGACAGCTGTTTCTGTCCTTTTAAAAAGTGCTTTGTTTAGATAATATTATTACCAAAGTTCTAAACATTTTCCTATTGCTTTTAATTAGCATAATAACACTGGATTAATTAAGAAATTTCCTTACCTTTTTCATAATGCTTTATTGTAGCAAAATTATAATTAAAGAGTTGAAAGGTAATATAGGCGAAGAGTAGGGCAAGGGGGACTGAAGAGTTACTTCCTCCTGACTTCCTGTTCCCTTTTCAATTCAGAAATTGACCGGTTCAGACCTAAAGTTGTTAGTCTGCCTGTGGTCCAATTTTCTGTTTGAATTCCCTGCCAGGGTTCCAGATGGTATTCCAGATGGTAGTCCAGAAGTAGATCCTAAGCTAAGCTGCAGATACCCGATTGTCCGGACTGGACTGGAAGATTCGGCCTGCCTGATGTGTCACCGAGGCTTAGCCAGAAGCTCACCTAAGCTACAGCTAAGATTTAACTAACCTACCTTGAATAACAAGATTTTATATCCACAGCCATTTTATTTAGTTATCATTTGAATTTTCAAAATAAATGTAGTTTTAATGTTCTTACAGTTTTCTGAAGTTTCATTGTAACTGTACGTGTGTCAGTGAACAAAAGCTAGTGTAATTTAAATACATTTAAATATACAATTAATTACAGCAGGGAATAAGATGTGGGCAAACCCCAAATCCTCTAATTTAACCAGCAAGGCTGGGGGTAATAAAAACCCCTATTAAGATTTACTGTTTGTTGTTCCCTATGTAAAGTGCACATAGTGCATTCGCTAGTTAAAGCGAAGTTACCCGCCACAGATTAAAATGGCTGTGGATATAAAATCTTGTTATTCAAGGTAGGTTAGTTAAATCTTAGCTGTAGCTTAGGTGAGCTTCTGGCTAAGCCTCGGTGACACATCAGGCAGGCCGAATCTTCCAGTCCAGTCCGGACAATCGGGTATCTGCAGCTTAGCTTAGGATCTACTTCTGGACTACCATCTGGAATACCATCTGGTCAGGTGGAACTAACAACTTTATGAGTTTTCTGGCCAACTATGCCACCAGTGTCTTCAAAGAGTAATTAGAAGAGATCAAACGGGAAGTGACATTAGAAGAAGACTAGATCATAAACTAGCCATAAAGTTCAGTGAAGAGCAAAAACTGAGTTGGTTTGGCCATTTAACAAGAATGCCACTGCACCAGTAGCCATAGATAGCCACGTTGAAGAAATATAGTAACCACGAAGCAAAGGGAAGCTCATGCAAACCATGCAACGACCACACTAAGAACTGCCTCAGAGAAATGAAAATCAGCGTTTGCAATGCATTAGAAAGAGCACACAGAAAATGCTTCCCCTCACCCCCTTTCAACACCACACACATACTTACACGCACTGCAATGAGGTTGCTGGATAAAGAGGAAGAAGAACATAGAGGAAGACGACGATATGGAACGAAAAGCCCAATGTAAGAGTTGGAAAAGGATGCCTTTGGAATGCCCTCGACGTCACTGTTGCCTTGATTGATTCATTCATTTCCATGCACTTTCCCATTCCCGAGTGCAGTACCACTTGTTGGTTGTGTTTACATTGCCTGCTTGTTTTTTTTTTTTCTTTTCCGTAGACGCAATATAAAATGCCAGGGCTCGCCGTCTTATCTGCCCATCGGCGCAAAACGTGTGCACGTGCAAGAGGCTGCATGCGAACCGTAAATATGGTTGTCCCGTCATGGCAGGCGCATCCGGCGGTGCAGGGAGAGCTGGGTGCGGCGAAGGAAAGGTTGCAAGTACGCCAGTAGCTGTCGTTGTCAGGTAGACACTTGTTGATTATAGAACTGGAGCATCCGAGTATTCTGGGATGCTGAATGGCGCAGTTGTGCTTGGTGGCCGCGTCAGGGCCTAATGGTGGGGGCTTTTTAATGTTGTCACTGTGCCTCTTGCCTAGCAAAATCAGCAGTAAATTTTGGTTAAAATCTGCTTTATTTCACATTATGTGTTTTTTAATAGAAAATGCAATAATAATAATAAACACCATCTGAACTGTGAGGATAATATGTGGTTACCGAGAACTACACCTGGAAGTGTCAGAAGAAAAGAGAATAAGGAGAGGGGTGAGGAAAAAGATGAAGCATCAGATGAAGAAGGAGAAGAAAAAGAAGCAGGAGCACAAATAGCTGAAGAAGAAGAAGAAGAAAGAAGAAGCATCCACATAAAAAAAAGAAGGAGAAAAAGAAGAAGAAGAAAAATAAGAAGAGGAAGGAGAAGACGAAGAAGAAGAAGAAGAAGAAGAAGAAGAAGAAGAAGAAGAAGAAGAAGAAGAAGAAAAATAAGCATCTGAAGAAGAAGAAAAAAAAAAGAAGAAGGAGGAGAAAAAGAAGAAGAAGAAAAAATAAGAAGAGGAAGGGGAAGAAGAAGAAGAAGAAGAAGAAAAATAGAAGAAAAAGAAGCATCTGAAGAAGAATAAGAAGAAGAAGAGAAAAAAAAAAAAGAAGAAAAAAAGAAGAAGAATAAGAAGAAGCACTGGAATTTCGTAAACAACAATATTATATCTCATTTCTTATCCGCCCTGAAAGAAGACGGTTGTTTAATGGGGCCCGGGTGCAACGACCTGTGCTATTTATATGTTTTGTCAGGTAGATCTAATTTTAGCGTGAGTAAGTTTGCAGTTATCGCATAGTTTTACGAAGATCATTGGGGTCGTTGCTGGAACTTCGGAGTTTCTTATTTATGCGACGCTGTCGACAGGCGGCTAGCCGTTGTGCGGAGAGAAACAGTTATTGGAGATACATCTAGTGATGGGCTTCAATTTTTAACATTAGAAGATGTTATATATAAATAAATGTATTGAAACCTATCTCCTTTGTATAAGTGGAAGCTCAAAGAGAACTTATGTGCATGGTGGGAAAGGGCTTGGCGGAGGAAGGGAGGGGTTGGGCTTGGTACACTTGCAGCTTTCTTGCCCTAAACATGTTGTGGGTGGGGGAGGCTTAGATGGGTTATGTAGATGCTTTGCTGGAGACAAAAAAAAGTCGTGAGTCCAACTTACATTCCTGAATGGGGAGCTTTGGGTTATAATTGTGACTAGGTTATATGCGCCATATAAAATGGCTTATTATTGTATGTCAGCAAGAGCCATGAAAAGGGTTCATGCCGTGTTAAGCAAGAAACAAACCCAGATACTATCACGATCAGCAAGGGAATCGTCTGCCGGCGAGCCTATGGGCAACCCGGTCGCCATGTGGGGTACTTATGCGCCTTGAGCCCCCCCCCCCCCCCTTTAAAGCTCATGTTTTTTAACCCTGAGATTCCACAACCACTCCCCTCTTGTTTGAAACGGACATTATACAGTGCACACCTGGAAGACATGTGCAAGGAAGTGATGAAGTGTGGCTCGGTTATCTGTTGTGAACTTAATTAGTTATGATGTAACCCGGGGAGCTGCCGGGGTGTAGCGGCTAGACGCTCGCCTGTGGATCTGATGGGTTCCCCCAAAAAATGACCTTCGCCCCCATGGTCGACCCCAGCCTTAAACGGATGCACACGCAACACTCAGGTTCTGGAACAGGACTGCAGTCCAGAAGTGGATGAACAACCAGAACTTTCCGCCAGAGTTTACTGCTGGGGAACGCGAAGAAGAAGAAGAAGAAAATGGTTACTAGATAAAGACATGGGATGTAAAGGCAGCCGGCGTAATGTCGACCACACCACCCTGCAAGCGTGTATTGGTCTAAAATATAGGTCTAGCCCTATATGCCCCAACACACAACCACATAAAGATACACACGCGCGCACATACCGCGGTAAAGGTAATTCCGCAGCAACTGCTGTTTTAAATGTGCTAGAACTGTTGATACAAGCCGTTACTCTATTATTTGTCTGTCATATTTTATACTGTCACTTGTCCTCAGTCTGAAGTGCTATTAATTGCGGAATATATGTGCACCAGTTGTAAATGTGCAGTGACAATCGATGTCGCTGATACGGCTGTGCACCCGCCACTGCCGGATTCAGACTTGATGAAGTCCCAAGATGTTTAAAGCCCCGTGGCCTGTACTGTTTTAAATTACACCAGCTAATTTCAGAAACTTCCAAAATATACAGGTTAGTTGCGTATCCTTTACGTTGCAGAACCAACCCCAACAGCCCCTGGCTGTTGTGTGGTGTTTCTAGGCAAAGGTTAGTTGCGTATCATTTACGTTGCAGAACCAACCCCAACAGCCCCTGGCTGTTGTGTGGTGTTTCTAGGCAAAGGTTAGTTGCGTATCCTTTACGTTGCAGAACCAACCCCAACAGCCCCTGGCTGTTGTGTGGTGTTTCTAGGCAAAGGTTAGTTGCGTATCATTTACAGGACGTTGCAGAACCAATCCCAACAGCCCCTAACTGTTGTGTGGTTTTTCTAGGCAAATTTACGTTCCAAAATATATACGCATTTTAAAAATATGTATGATAATAATATTTGATTGTTTTATTGTCAGCAAACAAAATAATAAGAATGTGTCTGCAAAAATCACATAAATACTGAATGTTAAATTAAGAATCGACATCATAGCACTTGGGACACCCCTATAAGCGCTCCATCCCCACCTTCAGAAGCAAACGAAGAGTTCCAAAAACGATGGCGCCAGTGTGGCGGGTAACTTCGCTTTAACTAGCGACTGCACTATGTGCACTTTACAGAGGGAACTACAAACAGTGAAACATCATAAAGTCTTATAGTAACCCCAGCCTTGCTGGTTAAATGAGAGGATTCGGGGTTTGCCCACATCTTATTCCCTACTGTAATTAATTGTATATTTAAATGTATTAAAGTTATACTAGCTTTTGTTCACTGACACACTTACAGTTAAAATGACACTTCAGAAAACTGTAAGAACATTAAAACTACATTTATTAGGATTTTCAATTCAATATAAATTCAACTGAAAACTAAATGGCTGTGGATATAATCCGGTTATAAAGGTTAGTGGTCAACTTTGTCCACTTAGCTGTAGCTTATGTCAGCTTCTGGCTAAGCCTTGGTGACACATCAGGCAGGCCGAATCTTCCGGTCCAGTCCAGACAATCGGGCATCTGCAGCTACTTATGGATTTACTTATGGAGCTCCCACCTGTAAGTAACATTTGGAACTAGAACAATAGAACAGTCCTTATACAAACAGTCAGGAAGGTTCTAACTGGAGACAACAATACCTCCAGTCTTTAAACTGTTACACTACACACATATATATGGAGTAGGATAGTAACAGGTGTTCACATTCTACTGGTATAGAATGGGAATGTATACAGAACATGGTCCATAATCCTGATGAGGAAATATTTAGGAAACCAGTTTCATGAATACTCTTAAGAACAAGAGTTTACATCACACAAAAAGAAAGGACATTCCTCAGTGTAAATTGTTCTGATGTCTGCACACTAGTACTCCTTTAAAGGGTTAACATGCTTACACCCACAGACATACACAGTCATATTTCCCAATATTCTCATTTTAACCACATGGGTTCACATCACAATGAATGAGAAACAGGGAGTGAGTTTACCAAGACCAGGAACTCATAACAGGTGCTTTGCACTGTTTGAAAATAAATGGGATTGACATATCTCCATCAATATACTGGGTGCTGAGATAGATGTCAAAATACAATCATAGATGACAATGGGCTTTCCATCTGTCACAGTATTAACATAAAATATACAACACTCACTCCAGTTTAAATCTAAATCCACACATGTGCTAATCTTATTCAGCAGAGTTTAGAAGTGGTGAGGGGTGAAATATAATTATTACATTTGTAAGGCCACCTGCTGTAAAACTGAAATGTATTCCTAGTAATAGGGAAATATATCTACAACAATAATAATTACAAGCATGGGCCATACATCTTTCTTCTTCTTTTCTGACAGTGTGAATATTAAATTCAGCCTCACTGTGTTATTCACTTTTCAAGCTCTTGAACCATTTTCAGAATTATCTGGACTAAATCTAAATTAAAGCCATACAGTGATTTATCAAGCTAATATCACCATGAGGTAAAATTACTTAGTAAGGATTAGGTATAATGAATATAACTTCATTCCTTTTTAATTGTCTCACCATGCTGGAAACCGGAACTGGCCGAGATTTCACATGAGGACATAAATATCACTTAATTAATATAAGTATAATAATTAAAAATACCAATGCACGTTTCTAGTAGCAAATAAACATTAATTAAATCATCAAATAGATCATATGTTTGCATACATGTACATACTAGATCATAAACGTTGTTAGTGAGGATAAAGAAATGTATCATAGTTTTTAAGCCATGTGGGGCATCAAATTTCATAATTCAGCAGATAAAATTAATTCAGAGGAATAATATCAATAGCTCAAATTACACTAATTATTATAAACTCACCCCTGGTAGGAAATTCAAACAACAGGCAACAAGACAACAGAACTAACTGAACTGTGTCAATTGGTAAGAACAAAATCTTGACTCCCCCAATCGTGCCTGGAATGAAAATGGAAGTGGAGAGTCCTATCAAGGGGGAAGTTACTCTTCGTTACCCCTTTCACTACCCAATCGCCATTCACTTTTTAACTTTTAACTATTTAATTATAATTTTGCTCCAATGAAGCATTAAGAAAGGGGTAAGAAATTTCTCAATTAATCCAGTGTTATTATGCTAATTAAAAACAATAGGAAAATGTTTAGAACTTTGGTAATAATATTATCTAAACAAAGCAATCTTTAAAAGGACAGAAACAGCTGTCCAGACCAGCTCGTCACAGCCAGTAACTGTCTGGTTGTATATCCGTCTCGACCTTCCTTGAGTGTTATTAAATACACCATTGTGACTTACGACACATGCGACTTACAACCATTTGCACTTACGACCATCTGAACTTACGACCATCCGCACTTACGACCATTCGCACTTACGACACACGCGAGTTACGACCATCCGCACTTACGACCATTCGCACTTACGACCATCCGTACTTACGACCATCCGCACTTACGACACATGCGACTTACGACCATCCGCACTTACGACCATTCGCACTTACGACACATGCGACTTACGACCATCCGCGCAACCATGAAGAAATGTGATTTTTTTTTTAAAATTGACCTTAACTCCCAGAACGACCCAGCTTTAAATAAGTAGCAGGTAAAGTCATGGGAAGTAAAGGCAACCGACATAATTTTTACCACATCACCCATCGAGTAACCGGATTGGTCTATAAAATCTGTCTAGCACTGGGTGACCAACACGCCTGAAAACGTTGAAACGGGTCATGTGCTTCCATTTGTTTAAACAGAACAGAAAACTGCATTGGTAGAGTCAAAATATTCCCGAAACTGGTGCTGTAGAATGTGTGTGTGTGTGTGTGTGTGTGTGTGTGTGTGTGTGTGTGTGTGTGTGTGTGTATATATATATATATATATATATATATATATATATATATATATATATATATATATATTTCACATCATGTACAATAATTATATATATGTTTTGAATTTGTATGTATTCTATGCACACTTTTAACCTGTTTGAGCGAAAATAATGTTGAAAAATATAAATTCAACCTTCGACCAGTTCGACTTAAGAAATGATTGAATTTAACTCAAGCCTCTATAGTATTTATTATATATATAAAAATCAATGTTTGTGTGTTTGTTTATTAGACTCGGAAACTACTGAACCGATTTAGCTGAAATTTGCAGGATATGTTTGTTTTAATACCGGATTTTTACCCGTCATGGTTTGAAATTCCACCTATCATTGTTTCAGATAGGTGACGACATTTGTTGGGAAAATCTTCGAAACTAATATTTTTATTTTAGTGACATTTTATTAAAGCCACGTTCGTAAATGCGCATGCGCAGTAGTCGGAACGCACGTCTTCACCATTCGCCGGAGTGGTACAGCAAACCAGACTATCTCTGAATCGCTGATTGCGAAATTAACCATATTAGACACGATTTCTGTTTTCTTTCTTTAAACAACCTTCGATGAGTTAGAGAGTAGTCGGTTGATTTGAAAAAGGGGAGTGGGTGGGGGGGGGGGGGGGCAATAAAAGATTATGTCTGCGCAGACAATGATTGCGACATTTACCGTGTTAGACACGTACGATTTCTATTATTGTGCCGTTTCAATAATACTTGAAGTTTATCTGGGATATCTGTTTATGAGAAAACAATTTCCTGCGGTTTTGAGTTGTTTTAGAATCTGGACACACATCTTGCATAGTTTTGTTCTCTTTTCGTTTGCTCAGAAGGGTGGTTGGCCGGCCGAATGGTTAGTACCCTGGGTTCCCGTGCGGGAGTCTAGCTTTCGAATCCCCAGTACGGCAGTTTCTGTTTTTTTTTAAAAACCCGGGGGCAAAAAACCTAGACCTGCACTGTCGTGGCGACAGCATTAGCCATGTGGCCCACATATAATGTGGGTGAACCAGTTGATAATTAAATTTGACCATTTCGCATACTTATGATTTCATTTCAAACTTTCCGATTGCATAGTTGCGCTGAATTTTATAGATTTCCATTTTTTTGGGTGTTGAAATTTCACTTTAATTATTTCTTCTGACATTGCGTTGGCATTAGGCCGTGTTGTTTATCAAAGCGCTCATTTCGTAATTATGGTATATTTTTCAAGTTTTTGTTGCATTTCACTTGGTTTTGTGTGTGTGTGTGGGTCAAAACTATGCCACAGCAATGCGTGGCCGGGTACAGCTAGTGAATGAATAAAAATATACTTAAAAAGAGGACACGTGAATGGTAAGAGCAGCGGTTCTAAACCTGTGGGTCGCGACCCTTTTGTGGGTCGTAAGACCCTTTCACAAGGGTCGCCTAAAACCTTCAGAAAACACATATTGACTGAAATTATAAAGTAGCAACGAAAATAATTGTAGGGGGGGGGGGGAGGAGGTTCCCACCAACATGAGAAACTGTATTAAAGAGTCGTCACAGCATGAGGAACTGTATTAAAGGGTCGCCACAACATGAGGAACTGTATTAAAGGGTCGCCACAACAGGATAAACTGTATTAGAGGGTCGCCACAACAGGAGAAACTGTATTAAAGGGTCGCCACAGCGTGAGGAACTGTATTAAAGGGTCGCCACAACATGAGGAACTGTATTAGAGAGTCACCACAACAGGAGAAACTGTATTAGAGGGTCACCACAACATGAGGAACTGTATTAGAGGGTCGCTACAACATGAGGATCTGTTTAAGGGTCGCCACAACACGAGGAACTGTATTAAAGAGTCGCCACAACACGAGGAACTGTATTAAAGGGTCGCCACAATATGAGGAACTGTATTAAAGGGTTGCCACAATATGAGGAACTGTATTAGAGGGTCGCCACAACACGAGGAACTATTAAAGGGTCGCCTAAACACGAGGAACTGTACTAAAGGGTCGCATTAACACGAGGAGCTGTACTAAAGGGTCGCTACAACATAAGGAACTGTATAAGAGGGTCTCCATAACATGAGGAATTGTATTAGAGAGTCGCCACAACACGAGGAACTGTATTAAAGGGTCGCCTAAACACGAGGAACTGTATTAAAGGGTCGCCTCAACACGATGAACTGTACTAAAGGGACATCACAACATGAGGAGCTGTACTAAAGGGTCGCGACAACATGAGGAACTGTATTTAAAGGTTGCCTCAACACGAGGAACTGTATTAAATGGTCGCCTCAACACGAGGAACTGTATTAAAGGGTCGCCTCAACACGAGGAACTGTACGAAAGGAACACGAGGAGCTGTATTAGAGGGTCGCCACAACTTGAGGAAACTGTATTAAAGGGTCACCACAACACGAGTAGCTGTATTAAAGGGTCGCGACAACATGAGGAACTGTATTTAAGGGTCGCCACAACACGAGGAACTGTACTAAGGGGTAGCGACAACATGAGGAACTGTATTAAAGGGTCGCCACAGCACGAGGAACTGTACTAAGGGGTAGCCACAGCACGAGGAACTGTACTAAGGGGTAGCCACAACATGAGAAACTGTAATAAAGGGTCGCCACAACACGAGGAACTGTATTTAAGGGTCGCCACAACACAAGGAACTGTATTTAAGGGTCGCCACAACACGGGGAACTGTACTAAGGGGTCGCCACAACACGAGGAACTGTACTAAGGGGTAGCCACAACAGGAGGAACTGTATTTAAGGGTCGCCACAACACAAGGAACTGTATTTAAGGGTCGCCACAACACGGGGAACTGTACTAAGGGGTCGCCACAACACGAGGAACTGTACTAAGGGGTAGCCACAACAGGAGGAACTGTATTTAAGGGTCGCCACAACACAAGGAACTTTATTTAAGGGTTGCCACAACACGAGGAACTGTACTAAGGGGTAGCCACAACATGAGGAACTGTATTTAAGGGTCGCCACAACACAAGGAACTGTATTTAAGGGTCGCCACAACACGGGGAACTTTACTAAGGCGTAGCCACAACATGAGGAACTGTTTTAAAGGGTCGCCACAACACGAGGAACTTTACTAAGGGGTCACCACAACACGAGGAACTGTTCTAAGGGGTCACCACAACATGAGGAACGAAATTAAAGGGTTGCGGCATTACGAAGGTTGAGAACCACTGGGTTAGAGGGTGGCATTTTGTCCCCTCACAGATTTGTCTGAGGTGAAGGTAATGGCTCATATTTACTTTTCGCCTTTTATCATTGCCCTACATTCTTCTTACCTCCTGTGGTAGACTTTTCTCTGGCGGGCTATCTTACGCAACGGTTAACCCTGGGCTGTCTCAACAAGTATGGCGACCGGCGTGTGTTGTGTGTGTTCAACCCAACAGGATGTTTACTGTTGGTAGGAGGCCGGCGTCAGGAGGAGAGTTGATTAAACGCTGCTGGAAATGGCACTGGTTGTGAAGAATCGTGCGATTCATGAGTTAGATTATCTGTGAACCATACAGGGCGGCTCTTTGTTTCTTTTCATGCCGACAGTGAAAGGCGTGAAGAATGTTTTACGAGGAAAAACAAATTATGAGCAACAGAATTTAACTCGCAAGAGCTACTACCACCTTGGATAGAGGGAATTAACCACAAAATAATGATTTTCTGAAACACCTGGACAGAACAGACCAAGTCACAGTTTTTCGCTTGCGTACTGGATACTGCAGACTCAATAAAAACACTCATATAAATTAGGTATGAGCCAAACAGCTCTCTGCCAGTGTCTTCGTGCTGTACAGGCTCCAGAACATTTCCTGCAAGACTGTCCTCCCCTGTCGGAGCTGCGGAGCAACATATGGCAACACTCAGTAGAACTGACAACTAAGCTTTGGGGAAACCTAAGAGACCTTGCAAAGACAAAAAGTAAAGGTAAAGTTGGGAGATGTGAACCAGCGTCATTGCACACGGTTATAAACCATAAGTGCTCTGCCACCAGTACGGACAGCTGATAAGAATAATCCGCCTGTGTCGCCGCTTGCACGTAACTGTAGCTACAGCGACGTTCCTCCATTTACCCCAGAGTGTCAACCCTGGTACCCATTTCCTAGAGGCTGGGTGAACCCCGGGAGCCGCCCGGTTTCGAACATCGTTCGTGGCTGCAGCGAGTCGCAGCTAGATTTGAAAGCGAGCCTCTTATCGACTGCGCTAACGCGGACCCCTCCTTGAAAAGACATCTCAGTTTATGGCTCACATTGGATTATGCGCATGACCAGAGATCGCTGAAGAATAATAGAGGGAATTAAAATGTATGATAGAAACACTAGAGCTTTGGGCAAAAACTAAACATTTTCCAGTAGACCAAGAGGTGAAGAAAAGACGTTGGCGGTGGATGGGTCACACATTGAGAAAACGCGAGTACAATATAAATAGGATCCTTTGCACTGAAATCCACAGGGGGATAGACATAAAAGGAAGACTAAATACACACGGAGAAGGTAGCTAGAGATGCAATTAAAAACACGGGGAAGACATGGTAAGAGCTGCATGCGATAGCAAAGGATAAAACTACCTCGCGTCAGTCATTTCAGGACTTGTACTCCATTTTCTGAACATCAAGGAAGATTGGCTAATAAACAACATCCTGTCTCAAAAGCTGAAATATTTTGGTCATATCAAAAGCTACGATGGATTGGGAAAAATTAAAGCAGAAGGCATGGTACCAGGAAGGAGGGGCAGGGGCTACCGACACGAAGATGGGCACAGGACATAAATGACTCCTTGAATGTGAAAGTGCATGAGAGGGAGAACTGGCGAGAGACCGAGTTTCTTTCAGGCAGACTGTGATGAGAGCGACGTTCTGCAAAGGACCTGCTACGTGATGATGTACTCCATTAGGGTTAGAAAGGCAGAAGAGTTACCGCCCCCTTGGATTGTGTAAGTATTGTCGGATGTAAGGACGTTTCTGGAGCTGGGAGCTTAAACTCCCTCCCCCTTTCCCCAGTTTGTCTCATGCGACCCATCAGCCTCCTCATACGAACATAACACGCCATTATATTTAGATTGCGTTCTGGGCACAACAGGCACTGTAGTCATGTATACAAGAAAGTCAAGACTGTGGATTCAGAACATTGCGTATGTAGACAGGCACCACAAAACACTCCGCTTGGACTTCAGGCATGCTCACTGCATGCAGAGGAGAGATCTCAGGTTTGACCAGCTGGCATATCGGTGGAAACCCAGCTGGTTGAATCTGTGGAGGACACGCGTCGCACAACAACCTTCATAGAGGACTTTTGTCGTTTCATCTGAAAATTACTAGTAGGGAACACGAAAAGAAGTCGGCAAAGATACACATTCTAGGGACTGCTGGTATGTTTTTGTCTAAAAAAAAAAGAAGCCCTCGGTGTGTCTAAATCTAAATGACAGACTTTCCTCTCAACATGCTTTGCGAGTCTGTTACAACTACAAAATGTGTGCACAACTTGCTCTGTCAGTTACAACTACAAAATGTGTGCACAGCTTGCTCTGTCACTTACAACTACAAAATGTGTGCACAACTTGCTCTGTCAGTTACAACTACAAAATGTGTGCACAGCTGGCTCTGTCACTTACAACTACAAAATGTGTGCACAACTTGCTCTGTCAGTTACAACTACAAAATGTGTGCACAGCTTGCTCAGTCACTTACAACTACAAAATGTGTGCACAACTTGCTCTGTCACTTACAACTACAAAATGTGTGCACAGCTTGCTCAGTCACTTACAACTACAAAATGTGTGCACAACTTGCTCTGTCAGTTACAACTACAAAATGTGTGCACAGCTTGCTCTGTCACTTACAACTACAAAATGTGTGCACAGCTTGCTCAGTCACTTACAACTACAAAATGTGTGCACAGCTTGCTCTGTCAGTTACAACTACAATATGTGTGCACAACTTGCTCAGTCACTTACAACTACAAAATGTGTGCACAGCTTGCTCTGTCAGTTACAACTACAAAATGTGTGCACAGCTTGCTCAGTCAGTTACAACTACAAAATGTGTGCACAGCTTGCTCAGTCACTTACAACTACAAAATGTGTGCACAGCTTGCTCTGGAGCTAGCCAAAGGCTACAGTGACTGCCTCCATCTCCATTCTCAAACTAGATGTCGTGGTGTCATATGTCAGGATTTGCTGCACTAAGCGACTGACTCCATCTCCGTTCTCAAACTAGATGTCGTGGTGTCATATGTCAGGATTTGCTGCACTAAGCGACTGACTCCATCTCCATTCTCAAACTAGATGTCGTGGTGTCATATGTCAGGATTTGTTGCACTAAGCGACTGACTCCCATTCGCTTTTACTAAAAACCCTCGTTAACCCTCAGCACAGAGCCACCTGTATAGATAAATAATCACATCACCTGGGTGAGAATTGTCATGAATCATTTGTTGGAATATCTGATTGTGCAGAGCTCGCTCGCCAGTTCCCTGTACTCAAGGCCCAGTATGATTCAAACCATACAGAAAGTGAGAAAGAAAAATATTTTATGTCTACATTATTTTAAAAAATAAAAAGTATTCAATATAAAAAGCTGAAATCGTTGACTGTTAAACATTTCACTGACAAAACATGAACGTGATATTTTATGCACTGCTAGTTTCTTTTCTTCATTACCACCCTGTGTGTCTCCTGCCTTCACTATCTGCTGTTGAACAGTTTCTGAATAACCATTTTTGTTTCCCTCCACGACTGACCTGCTGTGATGTTTACAACGCATCGCTGGGTGCACGTCTTTGTTTATATCTCAGCATGTTTGCCTGTGTGTCCATAAACCATCGTTCTTGGCATGTTATTATTATTTGTTTGTTTTTTAAATATTAATTTTTGTAACAACCTGAGAGAGTTCCTTGTTTCTCATGAGTGTATTATTTGTCTTAGTCCAGCGACTCTTACTTATGTGTGTGTATGTATGTGTTTGTGTGTGTGTGTGTGTGTGTGTGTGTGTGTTGTGTGTGTGTGTGTGGACCATACTCCTTTCACGATAACGGGAGATTTAAAGGGGAAGAGAGCCAATGGGAGACCAAGATAGAAAATCCTGACATGGAGGTATATTTGTCTCAAAGATGTGTGATAGTAGACGCGACTGACAGAAGACTGGGACCAAGGCTTTCTCTCTTTGTAGGAAATAAAAGATGTCGATACTCACCACACAGTGTATAAAAAGGTGCCGGTACGCACCACAAAGTGTATAACATTAATGCTGAAGGGGGGAAAAAACGATGCCTGAATACAGGGTGGCGGTAATGCACGCTGTTGCGTGGGGAAAGAAGAAAAAAAAGCCTTTTTTTTTAGAAACCATGGCCTTTTTTTTTTTTTAGGAAACCATGGCCTTTTTTTAGGAAACCATGGTCTTTTTTTTAAGGAAACCATGGTCTTTTTTTTTTAGGAAACCATGGTCACCAACGCCAAACGGGATGGCTGTTCAAATATTCTTCTTCTTCGCGTTCACTGGCTGTAATTTTTGATGGAAAGTTGTGGTTGTTCGTCCATTTCTTATCTGAAAATTACTGTAACATCTTTTCATAATACTTAGAAATAGACTTACTATCACTGAGGTGCATTCTCCACAAAGGAGATTGCTAGAAGCAATCTCTAATACTTTCTCTCTCTCTCTCTCTCTCTCTCTCTCTCTCTCTCTCTCTCTCTCTCTCTCTCTCTCACACACACACACATTCACATACACACAAATACAGCCAGTCGCGTGTCAGAGCTTCAACTGGCCAGACAGGTGGATTTCTCACTGAGATGCTTCATTTAAGTGATTTTGTGTATTTTTGTTTGTAATAGTGTCTGTTAGTTAAATGTGCTAATGAAAACCCTGTAGCCACAACGTTGAGTTGTCGTTTGTGACTTTAATAGTTTGAAGCCGAAAAGTTTTACTCGTTTAGTTTGATATGTTTTCGTGGCATGAATTTCTCCCCTTACCCCCAATCTCTCTCTCTCTCTCTCTCTCTCTCTCTCTCTCTCTCTCTCTCTCTCTCTCTCTCTCTCTCTCTCTCTCTCTCTCTCTCTCTCTCTCTCTCTCTCTCTCTCGATAAGGATAATTAACTAAGATTCTACCGCCTTCTCTTAAACTATAATACGTTGATTGATCGATTACTTCCCACATGTATACACGCCGTTGAGTTATCGCTGGGGCGTGATGTAGATAATAACAAGTGAATGTCGGATGATTGCCTTGGTGCAGCACGAACCCAACAAATCCCGTACTTGGCGCTTAAACTTCTGGCCAATCTATCTTCTTCTTCTTTGCCTTCACCAG
This sequence comes from Candidula unifasciata, assembly GCA_905116865.2. NCBI lineage: Eukaryota > Metazoa > Mollusca > Gastropoda > Stylommatophora > Geomitridae > Candidula > Candidula unifasciata. The sequence continues at coordinate 183,761 of CAJHNH020001018.1, read as the reverse complement.
CTGTAAACTCTGGCGGAAAGTTCTGGTTGTTCGTTCACTCCTGGACTGCAGTCCTGTTCCAAAACCTGAGTGTTGCGTGTGCATCCATTTGACAGATCTGACACATTTGTGTGCAGACTGTTGGTTTCTTGCCTGTCAGGCAGATGCACTCCGACTTCGAAGGAAGCTCCCAATTAGTCGACTCTTACGGCATGCTATTCTTGTTTTCCCCATAATAGGGCCCCGGAACCCACACGGGGGAATCTTTTTATGAAATTAAAGTAATTTCCCCTTCTTCCTCTTTTTTCTGTAACAAAGTTTAATTATTACAATCGACGTGATTTAATGGGTTTTCACATGTTCTAGGGCTAGACAAGTAAAGCTATGTGACCTGATCCCCTCCTTATCGTCAGTTCTGCCTAGAAAATTGGCTGGTACCTGATCAGCCCCAGACCTATACTGGTAGGAAAGATGTCCCGTCCCTCCTGGGGATCGACCTTGTTACTTGCTGTACCAATCTACAAGCACATCGGTCCGACCCATTCGTGCTCAGTCCTCTCATGCAGCAGCCAATTGAGTTACTTGTTGTCCATATTTACATCCTCTCCAATGAAGTAACCATCGCGGTGTCTCCATGTTCATCGTACCCAGCAGGAGTTGACTGGCATACAGGTCTGCCTATGGGATTTTTTTTTTAAAACCCAGCTAAGCTAAACAAAAACCCAAGCAATACATAAGCAACCAAAAAAAAAAAAAACATTGTTAAACAATACAGATTTTAAAGCTTCGAAGCGAAACACTTACGCGCTTTTATGTAAGGATATATATAAATATATACCAATATATATATATATATATATATATATATTATATATATATATACAGATATTATATATATATATATATATATATATATATATATATATATATATATATATATATATATATATATATATCTATATATAATAAACCAAGACGCTAAAATCTGAACCCAAGGCGTCAAGTCAAATACAAACCCAGATCTGGGGGTAAAAACCCATTATTGGCAACCCTGCTGGCATAGTTCTGTCTTGCCCCGCAGCAGGTTTCTACATGCTTGTCTTCGTCTATACCAATTTCGAACTCGCGGTTCATCGCCTCTAAATGCTTTATCTCACCGTCTCTAGAATGCAGTGCATTCCTTATGTCTGCCCTATCCATACCCTTGCATCCACTAACTACTGCAGACATGGCCAGTCTTTCGGCTCTTTCATTAAATTTCACCCCAGCAGTGTCTGCCCTATCCTTACACGTTCCTCTGTTAATTACTGCAGACATAACCAGTCTTTTGGCTCTTTCATTGCCTTCCCTGTCACCACGGCGATCAAACTCTCGAGGGGCAGGCTAATGAAAAGTGTGCCGCCAGCTTTTGAGAGAAAATGGAGCCGAAAAAGGAAACGAAAAAGAAGAAATTCAACATTTTTTTTTTTAATATACTTTAATGTTGTTGGGACCTCCCTCCTTCCTTTCCATGCGATAATTTTCCCTCATGCCATGGAAGGGAGGACGTTTAGGTTTGGGAATCGCCGTCCATATCAGTTCCAGTTAATAACAGGGATAAAGTAGCTCCTCTCCGTAGCACACAGCTTCAGCGGGATGGAGGAGACGATCAGGGGATCTGGTCAACGCTCAACGCTGTGGGGGAAGGCGAGATGGATGAAGAAATAGACATTTCCTGGTAACATTCGGAATTGGAACTCTTCGCTTGCTGCCGATGATGCGGACGGAGAATTATGGGAGTATTCCGAGCACTGTGATGTCGATTCTTTATTTAAATCTAAGCAGTCAGTTAGGGCGACGATATGTTGCCCTTGCAGTATATTCCCCAACTCGTCCTTTTTTGTTAACCACTCCGAAGGAAAAGTAACAGCAGTAAGTTGTGAACAAATCACGTGGCAGAAGCTGCCGGATCAGAAGAGTCTAGTTCTTTCTGTATGCCAATGGAATTTTTGTTGTTGTTTTTGAAAACCTTTGCCAAAGAAAAAGAAAAACAAACACACATCGACATCCTGCATGATCTTCGCGTAAAACTGGCTCAAAAACAGCATCCAGTTCCAACAGCTTATGTCGTATGGCCGCATTAAACGTCATGGTGGACATGATAACACATTGGGCAGGAAAATTAGCTAGAGAAAGAGAGACATTTGAACGTGCTGTAACTAGAGCAACGTGGTCTGCAGTCTAAAGAACCTGTTGATTGATACTGTCGAGTATGGCCAGGCTAAAAGACCATGGCATTTAGACTGTAATTTTGAAGAAAACAAATCTTAACAGTTTGAGGACTGCTAGTTTCTTTTGGCTAACCTGACTTATAGAGAAGACGCCATAAGCTTTACACTGAGATTTACTGTTGCAACATCTTACATTTCCCTGTAGATACCGTTTCAACACTAGTCTGCGCCTGGGTGTGCTAGACACTGAAGAAAATGGAGACTGGTGACATATGTAACCGTTGGTGCCTTGTGACAGCAGCCCTTGGTATGAAAGGAAGATTTGTAACGCTAGAAGCCTGTCCTGGGGCAAGCAGAGCTAGCCTGCCGTATGTTATGTTAAAAGCAGTTGGGGGCCGATGGCTTGTCTTGTAATTTATATCTGTATCAAATTGCAGACACAAAACACACACAAAAAAAGAAATTGTGATATAGATATCCAACGAAAATTGTGCCTTCGTAAGCTACATGTGTAAGAGTGTTAACATTTGTGTATGTTTACATTCTCGCATAGGTTCATGGACCCCATTGTGATGAAATAAAAAGTAAACCCACTGCCCCACTAGAAAGCATGTCGTAAAAGTAGATTGGGGGTGTTTCTTACGAATTCGAAGTGCATCTGCCTGAGGGGCAAGGAACCAGCAATCCGCTTAACATACGATTTTGCGTATCCTTTACATACAGCAACCTACCACCAGCACGTTTATAATACCCTACATGCTGATGACTTTGCAGTTTGGACAGCCTCCGAATGCACTACCACAGCCTCATACCTGTTACAGAAAACTGGAAAATGTAGAAGCCTGGACCGAAAAGTGGGCTCTAAAGCTAAATAATTCAAAAAGCACAGCATCACTTTTCTCTTTCACCCAAAAAAGAAAAAAAATCAAAATTTGGATAAAAAACCAGCTCATTCCACAGACGGACACACCTACCTTTCTTGACGTTACACTTGATTCGTGACTAACTTGGAAGTCACACGTAGAAGCAGTACAGGGGAAAGCATTCAAGAAGCTTGCAGTGATGAAAAAATTAGCGGGTACCACATGAGGCGCCAACTCCAGAATCCTAAAACAAGTATATACTGGAGCAGTCAGGCCAGTCATGGAATATGCTTCCTGCATGGGCTGCAGCAGCCAAGACAACAGTGGGAAAACTGGATAAGGTTCATAATATGGGATTAAGGATTGTTTTCGGAGCCACGAAAACCACCCCCATCAGATAGATAGAGAGGATAGCAGATACTGAACCACTCGAATTCAGAAGACTCTTTTACAGTATGAGAAATTAAAAAGACTTGAGAGTCATCCACTGCATTTTAAATTTCAAGAGAGAACAAAAAACTGACTGAAGTGACAGAGCCCCAACCACCTTGCTAGAGAACTGTACAGACAGAACCGAGATCTGCTTGAAAGAGATGTAGCATTGTGCAAAAAACTTAGGCCAGAACCATGGACAAGCAAGCCAGAGAAGGCAAATGTAGTCCTAAAGGTACCAGGGATCACTTCAAAAGATGCCCAGACGGAGACACAACAGAGAACCCCGGCTCTTGCTATGCTTGATGGGAAGTATCCAAACACCACTTGGACTCAGGTTTTCACCGACGGCTCTGCTACAGATGCAGTCAGAAAGGGGGGTTGTGGAATATACATTAAACCCCCTAGCAGTAGAGCAGAAACTCTCTCTCTACCAGCAGGTGTCATCTGCACTAACTTCAGAGCTGAGGCAACTGCCCTCCTTTCTGCAGTCCAACATCTCATCAATCAAGAACACAGAGGGCACAAAATTGTTATACTTAGTGACTCATTGTCTGTTCTCCAAGCACTATCAAGCAAAAAACAAGACAAACTAATTGCAGATCTAAGGACCAACATTGGCTTACTCTCCAAGGAAGCAGAACTGGTCTTGCAGTGGATACCAGCCCACTGTGGTATTCGAGGAAATGAGAGAGCAGATGAGCTGGCAAAAGCTGGAAGTAATCTTCCACAACCTCATCCACCACAAAGCTACAAGGAAACCAAAACAGCCCTAAAGCAGTCTTTCAAGCGGGAGTGGAGAAGGCAGAATGGTGATTACAGACCAGAGAGTGACAGCATAAACAAACTCAACAGGAAAGAACAAACAACAATTTTTAGACTTCGGACTGGACACTGTGGTCTTCGAGCACACCTTTACAGGATAGGCATAAAACAATCTGCTGCCTGTGATTGTGGAGCAGAAAGACAGACCCATGAGCACATACTACAGTACTGCCCTTACCTCTCCCAGCAAAGACTGTGGATCTGGCCCAAGGGAGACACATTGAAAGAGAAGCTATGGGGGACCGGTGGCGACCTTAAACGCGCAATCCTATTTGTGACCCAGATGTGACTCAGTGTTTAGCATGACTGATGTCGAACGCAGAAGAAGTATCCTTTACAGGACGTTGTAGAACCAACCCCAGCGGTTTTTGTTTATTTGTTGCTGTTGTGGTTTTCTAGGCAAATTTTTACGTTTGGTAGGCATAAAAAAACTCAGAACTGTAAAACGAACGGGCACGCAAAACTGAAGTTATGAAACAAGACTAAAATCAAGAAGTGAATAAACAACCAGAGCTTTTCGTCAGGGTTTACGTGTGTGTTTGTGTGTGTTTGCGTGTGTGTGTGTGTATGTGTGTGCGTTTGTGTGTTTCACACAGAACAGCGATTCTGTGTGGAGTTTGCTGTCACCGAAACGGAGCAAATACAGCGCGACCCGTTTGCAGTGATCTAGCAACTGGGTTAACTGAGTTAACTTATTAATTATTAACAGGGTACTTCTAACTTGGTCAATTAAAACGTCTCGAAGGTTTGGAAAGAAAACAATAATGGAGTGGTATACGTCAGAGAAGAGAGGAAGAGGAAGGCCACAGAGAAGATGGTTACAGGATGTGGCGAATGATCTCCATATTGATGGGTGTATCGGACGCGGGACATCTTGCTTGTGATCGAGAAGTTTTCTGGAGGGTTGTTATGGAAACAAGGTTCTGCAAAGGACATGCTACTAAATGAATTTTAACATTGTAAAGGATATGTAACGAACCGTATCTTAATTCAGTACGTGACTCGACTTTCAGAACGCAAGACGGACGTATAATCATATTGCTACTGGCACCAATGGTATTGGAACTCTACGCTGGCTGCTGAAGACGGGGACGGAGTTCTTATGGCATGGAAATGCCACCTTTTGCTGCGTTGTTAGTTCTTGAATTAACTGAACTCATCTTCATTCAATACCAGTGCAAAATGGCGAACTCACCACCACGTCTCTATACATATCTCAAAAGCTACGCTGTGTAATTAAGTATGGAATCCATTTTCAGAACAGATCTCGTTAAATGTTTGCTAGCTTTTATGATTGTATATAAACGTAAAAAAGACGAACGAGGGACAGCTGGCCAAACAGTTAGAACAAGGGTTGTTGTGCCATAGACTTACGTTCGAATCCCTGTAATCTGAAAGTTTTGTTGATGTTGTTGTTTCCTGTCGGGGTACCATCTGACTAACGATTTGACTGTGCTTTAGGGTGATTTTTGCTGAAATCGACATAATCTGAGAAATACAGCTGCATACATCTACCACCCCCCCCCCCCTCTTTTACCCCAAACACACTTTTGCCACCACTGTGAAAACGGTGTTTAGTCAGAGGCATTACTAAAACAGCGAAAGGAGAAAAAGATGAAGATTATGAACAGGGGCAGAACAGAAGGAGAAAAAATTGATACGGTGATAAAAGAAGAAGAAGAAGGTGCTAATGATGGGATGATGGTGGCAGCGAAGAAGAAGACGGAGAAAAAGAAAAAAAAAGAAAGAAAGAAAAAAAAAGAAAGAAAGAAAGAAAGAAAGAAAGAAAGAAAGAAAGAAAGAAAGAAAGAAAGAAAGAAAGAAAGAAAGAAAGAAAGAAAGAAAGAAAGAAAGAAAGAAAGAAGCAAAGAAATAAGACAAAAGAGGAGAAGGAAAAGAAAGATCGAGAACGGAGAAGAAAAGGAAACGGTATTGTTAGGAAGATTTGATTAACGCTGATTTATGTATACTATTGCCGGTCCGGCTAAATGATAAATCTCGTATCTGTAAACATGGCTGCAATGACAAGTCTGGTGCCACAAAGTTCTCCGCTCCATAATGTATCCATGGCCACGATTCCACACCTATTAATTCCCAAATGATGCCTCCCTTGTGCCCTGTCGTGATCTCTAAAGAAATCTATCTTCCCAGACGCCCCTAATTACACAGCTACGCAGTTTTATGGTCTTGTCATCATAGAGAGAACTCAACCAATTATAATGAATTACGAAGTGAAGAGAAGACGCTGACGCTGGATAGGACACTCGTTGAGGGGACAGTATAACAAGAAACCCCCCACACCCTACCCCAACACTTGAAACGACATGGGCGCATGAATCAGAGCACATCAAAAATCATCTGGACAAGGGGTTGGAAAGTCAAGTGATGTGGGAGGGGAGGGGGTGGTGAGCATGTGATGACCTGTGTAGAATAGCAAATGATAGAACGACGGTGTGGTATGGTTCAGGGCCTGCCACATTGGGGATAAAAGGCAAATTTTGGACATCTTTCGCCGTCTTTAGGCGTTTTGGGCATATAGGACTAGACCTATATCGAGAATCACTTAAGAAATCCAACGAAAATTGTGCCCTCGTAAGCTACATGTGAAAGAGTGTTAACATTTGTGAAAGCATACATTCCTCGCATGGGTTCATGGACCCAATTGTGATAAAAGAAAAAGTAAACCCACTGCCCCACTAGAAAGCATGTCGTAAAAGTAGATTAGGGGTGTTTCTTACGAATTCGAAGTGCATCAGCCTGAGGGGCAAGGGACCAGCAATCCGCTTAACCTACGATTTTGTGTATCCTTTACAGGACGCGGTATAATAGCAAATGATAGAACGACTTGGTCTGATCAGGTTCAGGGCCTGCCACATTGGAGATAAGTAAATTATGGGCATCTTTCGCCGCCTTTAGGCGTATTAGTCATATGTGGGTAGACTTATATTTAAAATATCAATCGACAGGCGGTGGGTGATGTAGTCACCGTCACCCGACCGCCTTTACTTCCCGGGGCTTTACGTGGTACCAGTTTAAGGCTGGATTGACCAAGCAGCCATTGTAAACACGTTCGGTTCCGTTCGGAGCACCACGGCGGCCTCTGCTTTGAATAAAGGACAGAGGGAAATGTCATCGTTGAACGGACTCGTAGGCTTCTCTTGTGATCCTCAAGCTCTCCTCTCGCGTGCTCTCTCTCTCTCTGTCTTCTCTTTCTCTCTGTCTCTGTCTGTCTCTCTCTCTCTCTCTCTCTCTCTCTCTCTCTCTCTCTCTCTCTCTCTCTCTCTCTCTCTCTTTCTGAGCCTCAGTGTCAATTTGTAACTTTTTGGAAATAAAAATTGTTTGTATTCTCTCTTTGTCTCTCGCTTCCGGCCCCCCTCCCCCACCATCCTTCACATCTTCCTGACCCCTTATCTTTTCTTCCCGTGCTTTTAACAGGGCTGCTAATGGTTTTTTTTAAAAAACCCAGCTTCGCTAAACAAAAACCCAAGCAATACATAGACAAAGAAAAAAAAACCCAGATTGTTAAAATGTACAAAATTTATAGTTACGAAACGAAACAATTACCATTTTTATATAAGGATATATAAAAAAAAACCAAGATTTCCCTGAGGCCTCTAAGAAAAACCCAGATCTGGGGGGGGGGGGGGGGAACCCCAGCATTGGCAGCCCTGGCTTTTAGGGGCGGGTTTACCTGGTTCATGATTCTGGGGGAATCATTCTCCTGCTGCCTGTACGCCTGGTCTCTACACCAGCTGTTGTCATACATCTCCTGGCCGATGCAATGTTGCATGATCCTTTACTTCACTTTACCAATGTCTGCCCTGGTTAGATACTATTGAGTACAAAGTTATAACAAGGACGTGTACGACGTGTCTTTGAAAAGCTACTGATTATATATGGAAAGATAACATGGCTATCCTCTGAATATTATGGCGGCCCAAAACACACCCCGGCACATGTAAATTGCGGACTTCTGGCGACCTAAATTGCGGACTATTGCCACCGCCGAGAGTATGTCCCGCATCGCCTGCAGCTTTGCTCGTGAGTCCCAGCCATCTAGTTTAGCCCCGCTCTACACCGCGCGTAGCGGCGCGGGAGATACGCTCGGTGGTCGCGGTAGTCGCCGGAAGACCGCAATTTGAGTCGCCGGAAGTCCGCAATTTGTATGTGACTGAGGCCCTGTTTTGGTCGCCATAATATGTGGCCGTTATTCGGAGGATAGCCGATAACATTAAGAAATTCGAAGACTACAAGTGAAACCAGTTTCACAGTTCAGTAAATAACAACAGGTGTCTGGTTTGGCCGTCTGACGCGACTGCCCTCATACCAACTGTCACTGAGAGCCAAGTTAAAATAATACACTAAACACAACTCGCCGTATGTTATGCAAAAACCACCCAGATCATTTAACAACAACATCAAGAACAATCTGAAAGAAATGAAGATCAACTTATGCAGCACTGTAGTGGGAGCACACACAAGATCCTTATATTCACTTTCTCCCCCCCCAAGCCCCCCCCCCCCCCCCCCCCCCCCCCCCCCCCCCCCCCCCCCCCCCCCCACCCCCCCCCCCCCCCCCCCCCCCCCCCTTTTCCCCCCCCCCCCCCCCCCACTTTGATGATATCTTTGATGATATCACTGGCGGTAAAGAACAGAAAGAAAGAAAAAGAAGAAGAAGAAAGAAAGAAAAAGAAGAAGAAGAGGATTTAGCAGAGGTTGTAGTATTAGTAGTAGTGGTGGTGGTGGTAGTAGTAGAAGAAGGAGAAGAAGACGATGATGACGATAGAGAAAAAGAAGAAGACGATGATGACGATGGAGAAAAAAAGAGGAAGGCGAAGAAGAGGAAGAAGAAGAATAAAACTACAAAATAATGTTAGTTCCGTAAAATTCTCGACTGTCGTAAACAGAATCTGAAAGGCATTATTTATTTCATGATGCAGAGAGAGAAGTTTGAAGTAGGAGGGACATCCAGAAATAAAATGAGGTGAATGAACAGCGGCGAGCGGGGTTAACGGTATCAAGAGATTCCTTAGGAGGTAGGCACAGAAGGAGTGCCAGTGGCAGGGCATACTGAACATAATATCCTGGTTGCCAGTTGCCCTGCAACAGCGGAAGTTGAAAGACAAAGGGCGAATAAACTAGAGAGAGAGAGAGAGAGAGAGAGAGAGAGAGAGAGAGAGAGAGAGAGAGAAAGAAGAGAAAGAGAGAGAGAGAGAACGTTAATGGAGTTGTGTACGTGCAGTAGTGCACAACTGCTACAGCCTAACTTCATAAAAGAGAGAGAGAGTTAATTTACTCATACCTAGCGAGAAAAAGAAGGAGAGTTAATGGACTCATTCCCAGAGAGAGAGGGAGAGAAGGAGAGAGTTAATGGCCTCATTCCTAAAGAGAGAGGGAGAGAAGGAGAGAGTTAATTGACGCATACAGAGAGAGTCAGTTAATGGACTCATACAGAGAGAGAGAGAGAGAGAGAGAGAGAGAGAGAGAGAGTTAATGGACTCAAACCCATGGATGCATAGAAAGAGAAAGAGATTAAATGAACAGAGAGAGAGAGAGAGAGAGAGAGAGCGACAGTTAATGCACTTATACAGAGAGAGAGAGAGAGAGAGAGAGAGAGAGAGAGAGAGAGAGAGAGAGAGAGTGAGTGGACTCAAACCCATGGATGCATGGAAAGAGAGAGAGGGAGTTAATGAAGTCATACACAGAGAGCGAGAGAGACAGTTAATAGACTCACACACACACACACACACACACACTCACACAGATAGAGAGTTACTAAAGAACACATAGAAAGACAGACTTAAAGGAGTTCTGCACACTGCTACAGCCTAGCTTCATAAAGGGTTTAGGACAAATTCAGATAGACAGAGAGATAATGGACATACACATACATAGAGAAAGAGAGAGAGAGAGAGAGAGAGAGAGAGAGGAGGGGTGGGGAGAAAGAGAGGGTTAATGGATCCAAAGAGAGAAAGAGATAATGGACGCACAGAGAGAGAGAGAGAGAGAGATAGAGAGAGAGACTTTTAATAGAGTTGTGTACTGTTACAACCTAGCTCAGGGCTATTCAGCTGACGGCCCGCTGGCCAAATCTGGCCCGCGGATGGCTAGCGCGTGGCCCGTGAATCATTGAGCGGTTGTATTGTAGTAAAGATCCGTCACTGCTGGGGCTGGGACCTCTGGCCTGTGAAGATCCCTATTTTCAAAATTCTGGTTCCTGAAGTTGAATAGCCCTGCCCTACTACTAGCTCATGAGTCATAAAGGTTGAAGGGACACACACACAGCCAGACAGAGAGAGAGAGAGAGAGAGAGAGAGGGGGGGGCGGGAGAGAGAGGGAGACAGAGAGAGAGAGAGAGCAACGCTCCTTTCTTCTTTGTCCCGCTAAAGGGTCTTGCGTGACCCGATGACCCCAATAAGTTCATCTAAGGGGTGGCGCAAGTACTAGCGGGGTTTCTTCAAGTCGGGCCGATCAAGGTTAGCCCGTTGCTTGCAGGGTCACCCAAAAGGGAAAGGTCATAAAACAAGGAGCCGAAACGAATAGATGGAGAGGCGTTCTCCTGTCTTACAGCTTGACTAGGGGTAGTGATGTGACTCTGATGTTATCTCTTCCCTATAATTTTCTACTCCTTTTAAAGACTCTGATGTTAGAAAGGGCCTCAAAGCTTTACAGAACACAAGTGTAGAGCAGTGACAAACTTTTTATACAGAAGAGGGCATCGTTTAAGTGGGGTATAATTCAGTCATTTCTAGTATGGCTATAATCAAATGCGTTACTTGTATGACGGAATGTGATATTATAGTACGGGAACGAAACAGTTGTATGTCGGTCTTGGAAATGGTACTGAAACGACAAAGTTGTATGTCGAACTGGGAAATGGTGTCGAAACAACATAGTTGTATGTCACACTGGAAAATAGTACTGAAACGACATAGTTGTATGTCGGACTGGAAAATAGTACTGAAACGACAAAGTTGTATGTCTTACTGGAAAATGGTACTGAAACGGTAAAGTTGTATGTCGTACTGGGAAATGGTACTGAAACGGCATAGTTGTATGTCGGACTGGAAAATGGCACTGAAACGGCATAGTTGTATGTCGGACTGGAAAATGGTACTGAAACGACATAGTTGTATGTCGGACTGGGAAATAATACTGAAACAAAATATTTATATGGCGGACTGGGAAATAGTACTGAAACAAAATATTTGTATGGCGGACTGGAAAATGGTACTGAAACAACATATTTGTATGGCGGACAGGAAAATGGTACTGAAACAACATATTTGTATGGCGGACTGGAAAATGGTACTGAAACAGCATATTTGTATGGCGGACTGGAAAATGGTACTGAAACGACAAAGTTGTATGTCGGACTGGAAAATGGTACTGAAACAACATAGTTGTACAGCGGGTTATTAGGGTGAGAGACGGTGGAAAGCCATGGAACCAAGACGAGACAGATACAGACGCACAGCATTTTCAGTTCAAGTATAAGAGAAACATAAGAGATGAAAATGAAGGTTGAGATCTAGGGATACCAATCGTTATAGAACCAATTGCAGTTTGCATACAAATTACTACTTACAATTATAATGAGAAGTACAAAAATAAAAATAAAAATGGAAATGTGCGAAAAGCAGCAGTATGGATTTATAGAAGGTGAAGGGACAAATAATGCAATATACATATTACAAACACTGATAGAAAGATCACTGGACATACAAAAGGACTTATATTTGTGCTTTATAGATTATACCAAGGCATTTGACAAAGTTAAACATAAAGAGATGATAAAAATGTTGGAAGACATCAATGTAGACGGGAAAGATCTCAGAATAATTAAAAACATATACTGGAACCAAGAAGCGGCAGTTAAAGGGGCAAACAGATTGGGTACGTTTGAACAGATAAAGCAAGGAGTAAGACAGGGATGTGTCTTATCCCCAGACTTTTTATCTCTCTATAGTGAACTAATTTTGAGGGAAATTAAAGAGAATGCAGGAGTAAGAGTTGGAAGATACAATGTAAACAATTTGCGTTATGCAGACGATACAGTTTTGATAGCTGAAAATGTAACTGATTTACAACTGCTGGATGGAGAGTGCAAAGAAAGGACTTTCATTGAATAATAATAAAACGGAAGTAATGTTTATATCGAAGAAGATAATTCCAGTTGTGATATCTCAATTGAAGGGGAAAGTCTTAACCATGTCAGTAAATTGAAATATCTGCGAACAATCATATCATCAGATGGAAAATGTCTGACAGAGATTAAAAGCAGAATAGGTCAAGCGAAAGCTGCATTTCGGAAAATGAAAAATATCTAATGCAATAAATCGCTCTCATTTAATGTCAGAAAGAGGGTGCTAAAATGTTACATGGAACCTGTTCTGCTGTATGTCAGCGAATCTTGAAATGTCACTGAACAAATTAAGAAGAACTTGGAAATGACAGAGATATTATTTTTGAGACGAATGTTACGAATACCTTGGGACGGCCAGAGTACCTAACAACGATTGCTTAAAAGAGGCTAATGAAAGTAGATCTCTATATACAACAATAAGAAAGAGACAAAAACTGTTTTTTGGCCACATAATAATAAGAGAGACATTGGACAACATCGTGACAGTGGGAAAAGGGGTAAAAGCAGACCAAGAGAGATGATGCTGGATGAGCTGAAATAATGGCATAGAAGGATACATCAAGAGAGCTGTTCCAATCAAACATGGATCGTGATTTGTGGAGACGCATGAGCGCCTACGCCAGTTGGCAAGGCACATAATGATAATGATACAAAGTCAGAAAATCAAACGGTTTTCCCACTCAGAAAAATTTCTTGTGGTATCATACTGTACCAGGCATACACCAAAAGAGAAGGACGGAGAGCACAGGATAGACAAGAACAAGATGTAAAGATAATATCCGATCAACCCTACAATAGCACGAAGTTTCTGACGTCGATGCGGCCAGGAAAACAAGAAGCAGCACCTTTGGGAGCAAGTGAACAGTGCGGAGGCACACATAAATCAATACGGTTTGAGGAGAATGCCACTGCGAGGGAATCTGGCCGACGCTCAACACTCAAGGAAAGGCGAGACGGATATACGGACAGTTACTCTAGCCATCGGAATTTGAACTCTTCTCTTGCTGCTAAAAATGGGGACTGAGCGCTTTTGCGAGTGCACTGAATGCTATGATGTCGATTCTTAATTCAACATTCGATGCCCGAATCGGTTAAAAAAAAAGGAAGTGAAGATGTAGATAAGAGAAACTACAGAAATACAACAATTGTATTATTGCAGAAATGAGAGGTGCTACAGAAACATAGTTTTATTGCCAAGATAAAAAAAGTCGCCGCACAGACCCGGCTATGAATCACTTGCAGCATCCTCACCGTACAATTTTCTTAACAAAACGGAGCTGCAGTAAAGTCATGTCTCATCTACAAACCTGATCAATCGTAAAGTTGGTTGCAATCGAAGTTAAGCATCGTTGTATATCAAAGGGATTGTATCTGTGCAGCTGAGTCGAATATCATTACTTTCATAACCACGCCGTTTCTCTCTGGACACTGTAATGTCATGTTTTTGTGTGTGCATTTTTTAAAATGCTGGATTGCTTTTCGGGCAGTCGGATGAATGAATGGAGTATGTTATGTTATGTTATCACAATGGACGTCACTGCACATTGGGCATTTCCATGCATGCTCAGTCCTCCCATGCAGCAGCAACTTCTAGGTACTTCTACTAATGTTTCTATGAGAAGCTGGTTATATTGTCTCCTATCTCGGCCTCGAAGACGGCATAGACGTGCTTCACCAGGTTTACTCAATGTCACGCAATGGTGTAAGTGTCAGGGATTCCTCATTATCCACTAATCCAGTCAGTACAGCACTGACGATATCTGCTCTGTGCATGCTTCTCTCCACAAGCGTTGGTGCATTGCTTGCCAGTTGGTCCGCTGCTGATTTCTCCTTGCGCTCGCATGATCAGGTGTGAAGATCCAGGCGAGAGAGGTTAAGTGCGATTGTCGAATGCTTAGTACGTTAAACATAATCTGTATCACAGAGACACAAACACAGACACGAACAAGAAAGAGTTCAGTGAGGTATACCACAGAGAAGGCAGTGTCACTAAGATAAATGAGGCGGGTGATATCAGCAGCAGTGAACCTAAGGGCAGAAAATGCTGAAGAAAATGAGGAAAAATAATCAACATGACCACCATGCCGTCATCAGGAAGAAGAATCAACATGACCACCATGCCGTCATCAGGAAGAAGAATCAACATGACCACCATGCCGTCATCAGGAAGAAGAATCAACATGACCACCATGCCGTCATCAGGAAGAAGAATCAACATTACCACCATGCCGTCATCAGGAAGAAGAATCAACATGACCACCATGCCATCATCAGGAAGAAGAATCAACATGACCACCATGCCGTCATCAGGAAGAAGAATCAACATGACCACCATGCCGTCATCAGGAAGAAGAATCAACATGACCACCATGCCGTCATCAGGAAGAAGAATCAACATGACCACCATGCCGTCATCAGGAAGAAGAATCAACATGACCACCATGCCGTCATCAGGAAGAAGAATCAACATGACCACCATGCCGTCATCAGGAAGAAGAATCAACATGACCACCATGCCATCATCAGGAAGAAGAATCAACATGACCACCATGCCATCATCAGGAAGAAGAATCAACATGACCACCATGCCATCATCAGGAAGAAGAATCAACATGACCACCATGCCATCATCGAGCAGGTGGTGGACAGAGCTGTGGAGCAGAAGACACATAGTTGTTGGTCATGATCTCAAATGCCCTAGCGATGAGCAGAAGTTAATTGTTGAATTAAGAATCAATATAACAGTAACAGGGACTTTACAGCAAACGCTCCATCCTTATCCTCAGCAGCAGTCGCAGAGTCCCCGTCGACTTCCGGTGGCACCAGTAACTGTCTAATTGTGTATCTGTCTTGCCTTTCCCCAAGTGTTGAGCGTTGGCCAGATCCCCTTCACAGCACCATTCTCCTCAAAGCGTGATGATATGTTTTTGCCTCTGCACTGTTCACTATTGTAGGCAGGATTCAAGCTATAGTGTGACCAGTATGGTTACCACCAGCAAGCTTAATTGACCATGTTCTTAGTGCACATGTATCCATGGCGAGGCGCACACACCGTCTGGAGGTGACAAGTTCAATTCCCGGCACGGTAATTATAGCTTTCGATTTTTATGTTGTCTAGTGTGTTATTCTATCTTTCTACTTCTTTCTATGAGTGCTAATCAATACACTTTATGTTACTTGATTAATTGAGATGCCAAGAATGGTCATGATTCCAAAACTTGCAGTAAAAATCGTAAATTGATTAGAAAAACGAGTCGTAAACTACTGGCAGAAGTCTTATTCTTTTTCTTCTTTTCGTTCACCTTCTGGAAACTCCGGCAGAAAGTTTTGGTTGTTCGTCCACTTCTGGAATTTTAGTCTGTTTCCAGAACCTAAGTGTTGCATGTGCATCCGGTTTATAGATATGGCTCATTTGCGTGCAGCTATTGGTTTCTTGCCTTACAGGCAGGTGAACTTCTTCGAAGGACGCTGCCAGTTAGTCAACTCTTACGACGTGCTTTTGTTGGTTCTGGATTTATTTTTTATTTTCCCTACAATAGGACCCCGGAACCCACACGGGAAACTGGGAAAAATGATAAACAGAGAGCAAGAGGAGAGCAACAAGATAACATACCTGGATCGTTGGGCTAGACGAATGAGGCGAGTTAAGAACACTGACCCGATTCGTGATTCTGGTGATCGAGTGAGTTGACGAAACCTGTCGAAAGCCTACGCTCATCGGCACGGCACATAATAATGGTTAATGGCTGACTGTTATTAGGCCATGATGGGGGGGGGGGGGAGGGGTGGAGGGGTGCAATGGGAATAGAGAGATAAAAGCATGGGTGGATTGGCCACATGAATGGGGCAAGATAAGAACACTGACCTAATCTCCGGTTCTAGTGATCGTGCGAGATAAGAGTGATGGTGTATGATAGTGATGGGTTTATGGGAACACCCTGTGGTTTTAAAGTCTGCAGATAACGGCCATTTACAACTAGTCCTTTAGAAGATCGCTTCTATTTCTAGACATCAAGGTGTTCCACACTTTTCGGTACGAAAGTGGTCAAACAGCAAGCACCCCAGGGTGTTTTTTCAATTAGGCCAACAGGTAAACTCTACATGAAAGCCAATTTTGTTTGTAGTTTAAGGTTGTCTATCTCACTCACCCAGTAAAAGCATCTCTCAGAGATACTGGACTGGCGTATTCAGGATGAAAGTCTGTATTCATCATCTTCATCGTCTTCTTGTGCTGTTATGTGTCACGGAGTTTAGTCCTCCGTTATGTTCTGTCATGTGCAGTCCTCTCTCCATATCGTGGATTAAATCCAGTGCAGGGGCGCCTTTGGCAACTTTTCTCACCGTTCTTTCCAAGGTTTCTGTTGGAAGCCCTCTTTTCGTTGTTCATTTTCTTTCCCATTATGAATGATAACCGATACCCTCATTGCGTAAAAGAAAGGAATCATTGTATTTAGACTGCAAACCGTGCGTTTTTGGCTTAGGCGTTGTGGTTCTTTTCTATTATTTCACCACATCACGCCTGCTTTAAGATTTGGTAGGGCAATTCCCAAACCGTTCTATAGTATATTGGAGTTAGGATTAGCGCTAGTGTTAAATGAAAACAACTACTACTAAGCCCGAGGTCAGGTTTTTGTCAGATATGACTGAGCTACAAAAAAAAAAACACTAACTGGGAGAACCACAAGAGGAGGATACCCTTGAAAGTATTTCTGTGCAAAATGCGTGCCGTACAGGTGTCGTGCGGCATACTTGAATTTATGCTATGCCGACTTTGTTCGGGCTGAAAATATCTTTATAAAAAAAAAAAAAACCCACATCTACAGGAAACGTAGGCAGGAAACAACTGGTTCTTGTCGGGAACTTTCCTGCTGGAACCCTGCCAGATCTTCTGCTAATCACGTCTACCTGAGTGTGTAGTTTCCTTTGGCGGTTAGTAGGTTATACTTCTCATTTCCTTTGGTCACGTAAATAGTCTCTGAAATTTTTCGCATTTAATTAGGCGTTTACATTATGTTTACTGCAGACAGTTTACGGCCGTGATGGGTAGGACTCGGAAAAAGAAGAAGAAGAAGAAGAAGAAGAAGGAGAAGAAGAAGAAGAAGAAGAAGAAGAAGATAAAGAAGAGGAAAGATGAAGAAGAAGAAAAAAAAGAAGAAGAAGACGTCGAAGACGAAGAAGAAGAAGCAAGAAATAAATGAGTAAAGGACTTTAATGCAAGTGCTGTGATAGAGAGGTCAGTAAACAGTTGGGTTATACAAGGAATCGAGACAAGTCTACCATGAATGAGGAGGCCGCAGTGGTGTAGCGGCTAGACGTTTGCCTGCGGATGGATGCAAAAGTTCCATTGGATCCAAAAGATCCATTGAAGCGATACTTTTGTCTTCTTCCAAACTTTGGCTTCCAAGTCGACCCAGCCTTGAATGAATACTAGGTAAATTCATTGGAAGTAAATGCGGCTGGTGTGATGTTGATCACATTACCCACCAAGTGCCGATTGGTCTATAAAATATAGGTTTAGCCCTATACGCCAAAAACGCTTGCAGGCAAGGAAAAGGGTCTTTTACTTCTACTGCTATGTAGGACTTGCTTGCCTTTGAATGAGTTAAGCTCTCCGTATTGGTTCCCGCCAACCCATTTTGTGGCGGAGAGGTAAAAATCAGAATAGACCCACGGCCTCCCTAACAAGCATGTCGTAAAAGACGACTGATTTATGGGGGTGGGGGTGCTAAAAACGGATATGTTGAAACTGAAACCTAGCTGTAAAACCAACCACCTTTTTAAGGGTGAACGCAAAAATAAGAAGAAGAAGATAAAGATGAGTCAAACTTTGCCTGCCTAAAGCCGAAAGAGTTAAAACGAAGATTCATTTTTATCCACCCCGAGTTTTTCTGGTTGAAAAGACAACGGGGTGGAATGGGGGGGGGGGGGGGGGGCGAGATGGGGGGAAATGTCTCCAGTTGAAGAAAGATTTAATAGTCAGTTGGCTAGGAAAATAGAGATAGTTAACGGGGATGTGTGCCAGGTTCTACGTGTGGTAATGTAGTTGTAGAAAGTACACATCGGTGTCTGGGGAATATACTTCAGACCTGGGGTTTCAGTGAATGCTGGCTGTATGTTTGGTAAACGATAACGATTTCACCTGTTCTAGATCATAAGGGTTTCTTTTCTTTTTGTGTGTCGCTTTTTTTCTTTCTTTCTTTCTTTCTTTCTTTCTTTCTTTCTTTCTTTCTTTCTTTCTTTCTTTCTTTCTTTCTTTCTTTCTTTCTTTCTTTCTTTCTTTCTTTCTTTCTTTCTTTCTTTCTTTCTTTCTTTCTTTCTTTCTTTCTTTCTTTCTTTCTTTCTTTCTTTCTTTTTCTTTCTTTCTTTCTTTCTTTCTTTCTTTCTTTCTTTCTTTCTTTCTTTCTTTCTTTCTTTCTTTCTTTCTTTCTTTCTTTCTTTCTTTCTGTCTGTCTGTCTGTCTGTCTGTCTGTCTGTCTGTCTGTCTGTCTGTCTTTCTTTCTTTCTTTCTTTCTTTCTTTCTTTCTTTCTTTCTTTCTTGTTGTAGCTATATGTCTGTCAATCTTCCTCTATCTCTTGAGTGTCTAAATATATCCACATATTACCCCCCCCCCTCTCTCTCTCTCTCTCTCTCTCTCTCTCTCTCTCTCTCTCTGTGACCACCACACACATATAATTGAAAGATCAAATGAGAGAGAGAGAAGAAAAAATCCTACTGGTGTTTAAAACACTGATACTGTGTGTGAGAGAGAGAGAGAGAGAGAGAGAGAGAGAGAGAGAGAGAGAGAGAGAGAGAGAGAGAGAGAGAGAGAGAGAGAGAGAGAGAGAGAGAGAGAGAGAAAGAGAGAGAGAGAGAGAGAGAGAGAGAGAGAGAGAGAGAGACAGACATACGTACAGGCAGACAGAACGCCCAGATTAAAAAGCACACTTTGTGTTACAACTTGGCGGATAATATGCTTACCTGGGAGGTAGAAGAACAACACAGTGCTGGATATGTTCAGCTGCCTGTGACTGCAGTCTAAACGATTCATTCTGTTCTCTGTGCTTTTAGAAATAAAATACAGATTGGAAACCCAACACTGGTAATAACTACGAAAAAGATTTTCTGAAAAACTTGAACAGAACAGACCAAGTCACAGTTTTTCGCTTACGTACTGGACACTGCAGACTCAATAAACACTCATATAAATTAGGTATGAGCCAAACAGCTCTCTGCCAGTGTCTTTGTGCTGAACAGACTCCAGAACATGTCCTGCAAGACTGTCCTCCCCTGGCGGAGCTGCGGAGCAACATATGGCAACACCCAGTAGAACTGTCAACTAAGCTTTGGGGAAACCTAAGAGACATTGAAAAGACATCCCAGTTTACGACTCACAGTGGATTATGCGCATGACCAGAGATCAGAGATCGCTGAAGAAGAAGAAGAAGAAATAAAATAGCGGTGTACCATGAAAAGGAAGGAAATGTGTATGTGTGTGTGTGTGTGTGTGTATTTAGAGAGAGAGAGAGAGAGAGAGAGAGAGAGAGAGAGAGAGAGAGAGAGAGAGAGAGAGAGAGAGAGAGAGAGACACTCAATATATAATTAAATATCACGAACCATTTCAGTATTCCTTGTGTTTATTGTAAATGAAACTTTCATCTCCTCTGAATCCGTGAACAATAAATAAATTAAATTTAAAATAGCCATAATGGCTACAGAGTTTAACAGTCATTTTGGTCGTAAAATAGCTGCCCTTAATATAGCAACCAGGTTTGTTTAGGGTGACTTAAAATCGAACAAAGCCTTAAAACCCGCACAGGGATCCAGAAATATATATATTTTTAAATGTCTTTTTTGAGCTTAGATTAAACGTTTGTATTAGTGAGTCAGTTAGTCGAGGTTTCAGCATCACCGCAATCGGGTTTCCCCATACTTTCTCCGTTTCTGTGCCAGTGCAAATCAAATGAAATGCCCCTCGCTGTCGCATTGGGAAAACACTGGCGAATGACCAGCTAGTTCTGGAACAATCCCTAAATATATGCACGCAGTAAATAAATGCCTGTTAATGTCTGTATCGAAAAGAGGGAAATAATAAGAGACCCAAGACATTTTATTTCTTGTTTCGTGTGTTTTATGTCAGCAGCTGTACTGCTATCACCTGAAGTACAATACACACGTCTTTCGTTCTTCTTTCTGATGTCGTTACAACCTGGATTCAGTGCTGGATTTGTGAAAAAGCTAAGCTACAGCTTAGTGGCCTCACACTCTGCAGGGGCCTCAACAGATTTGCATATTTTGTTAATAAATGCAATTATTTTTTAATAAATTACTTAAGAGGATTATTTATTATAATTTCTTTGAGTTTGCAGACACATTCTTTATTATTTCTTTTACCAAAAAAAATTAAACCGTATATTTAAAAGGTGTCTTTATTTTACAGTGTTGTGAGAGTATCTGGTGTAGCTTAAAACAATAGGGATCTCAGGGCTTTGTAAAGTAGAGGACCTCCTCAGGTCTAAATCCGGTCCTGCTTGTATTTACCACTTTCCTGAACAAGACTACTTATAGAAGTGGACGAACAACCAAGAGTTTGCAGCCGGTGAACGCGAAGAAGAAGAAGAATGAGAATTTGATATTTAGGCGAGTGTTATTCGTTTGTTGTTTTCGTTTGTTGTTTTTCTTGTTGCTGCGTCTCTTGTTTTTAAATTGAACAAGACTTTATACAGTACTTCAGTTCTCTCAGTGTGCTATTGAAACTCATTCCCTGCCCCA
Organism: Candidula unifasciata; assembly: GCA_905116865.2. Taxonomy (NCBI): domain Eukaryota; kingdom Metazoa; phylum Mollusca; class Gastropoda; order Stylommatophora; family Geomitridae; genus Candidula; species Candidula unifasciata. Next base: position 162,557 of record CAJHNH020001018.1, on the reverse strand, counting down.
GGCGTGGTCTGCGTGTCGTAGGTTGCCTGCGCCTGGATTAGATCAGAGTTGTTCAACCCGTGGACCGCGGAAAAGTCCAGGTTCCCCCAGACATGTTTGCCTTATCATGTAGCGGGACAGAGTAGGTAGTTTTTCTCATCTAGAAATGCAGTCTGTAGTTTTTAATACTTCAAGGATGAGAATAAGCCAGGTACAAATCCCGGAAACCCCGTTGTGCCGCAAATAATACCAATATTAGGGCACCTGGCAGCTACATAGACAGGTCAGGGTTGCCAGATAAAAAAAAAATTCATTTTATGCCAAACCAATTACCCAAAATATGCCAGAAAATGCCAAATAAAGTATAACATTGTACCCACTTCACATCAAAAGCTCTAGATTGAATTCTTCACTGTCATCCTCACTGGAACCAGTGGAAGATACAGCATACTCTTTTTGAGATGTGAAATCTGTAAGCATTTTCTCAGATGGGTTGAAGTCTTTGCAACTCATCTATAATGATGGCATATTTTTTGTTCCGAAAATGCTCAGTAAGGTCATCCTTTAGTGCAAGCGATATAGTATTTTTTTTTATTAAGCATGCACATTTATTTCGTTCTATGCGACTGTATGTGCTCCAATGAACTCCCCCGACCATGCGCTCTCATGATTTCACTTAGATGATCAATCGTGCGTATTGCACAATGGCAGATCATGCCTATAGCAATTTGCAACTATGCTGCCTTTAACTTTAACATTACTTTGCCTAGGAGTCATTGTTGTAATAAGCTGTGACTGGCTTTTTGACGGAGTTCTCATCCTGTGTTTTTGTGTGTGTGGATTTTTCCTGAGTTGATATGCTACTAATTCTTGGTGCAACAGTGCACTGATACAGTTTACAATAGGCTGCCTCTGATCAGTCTGAAGATCTTTTAAGCCGTGGGTATGTTTTCTTCCAGTTACTATTATACTTGCGATGACATATGATGCTTTCCATTAGGGGGGGGGGGGGTGAGGGAATGACGTGGCCATTGGTAAAAGTAATAGAATCTATCACAGATAGAATTAGGTCTATATCCTCTCTATTTTCTGTCCTCAAGTAGTTTCTGAACAGTCTGAATCACTTGGTATCATTGGTGGGTTTTGGTTTTATATCCCGCGTTGGCATATAAGCCTTGGTTTATCGAAGTCACGATCCGTTTAGGAAGACACAAATACAATAAGAAATGGCGCCAATCTCACTTAGTCTGTACCAGGACGTCACAACAGAGTCAAACTGAAATAAAGATGTTTACTGTAGGTCTACGTTGCTTTTAGAAAATCTGCGTGATTCTAACCGGGGAACCATAAGGAAAATATGAGCACATCTTGATAAGAAAAGCCAGGAAAAACCCAAATATGCCAAAATATGCCAGTTCATTATCTTATTCCAGTTCTATTTCAAATATGCCAAATTTGTGGAATCTGGCATCAAAAATGCCAATATGGCAACCACGAGCCAGGTCTGGGAAGAAGGACGGTAACTCTGTTTCCGACACAACATTGCTGCAAAGTGGGTGTGGCTTCTGCAGTTGAAAAAAAAAAAAAAAAAAAACTGCTTTTGTTGTCTGTATTCACCACATTTGTGGTATAGGCAGGTGAAGTCTGTGTACCTGAGGATTTAGGGCCGCATAGTTAGTGCTGTCGCCACAGACTGTGCAGATTATGGTCTAATGTTTGTCCCCGAAGAAAAAAATCTTCTTTCTTCGCTCACCCTTTTCTAGGAACATCAAAGAAATATTTCTTGGGGTGTGATTGACAGTCTGTGAACCTAATGATTTAGGGCCCCATGGCTAGTGCTGTCGCCACGGACTGTATAGATTAAGGTTTAATTTTTGCCCCCAGACATTAAACAAAAAAATATCCTCTTCCTTCGCTCAGCCTCTGCCAGGAATATCAAAGAAATATTTTCACCTGTGAAATAAAAGTATATTTCGAAAAATAAAAGAGGGGAAACGTGATAGAAACCCAGACATTTTTCTCGCGGTGTGTGTTTTATGTCAGCTGCTGTGCCGGAGTCACCTGAAGCACAAAACGCAAAACACCGGCAGGAAATCCCCCCTCATTTTCCACCGTAGGCCTCCTTTTCCACCGTAGGCCTCCTGGAGGGAGCCAGACAGACGGGAAAACATGCAGGCCTCATCTGTTTATAGCCAAGTCAGTGGTTTTGTGTTTGCAAGGCAAAGGGTGAGTTTTAAGGGCACGGAATCAACATATGTGTGGCATAACATAGGAGGGTTGGTTTTTTTATTTTATTTATACTACCTCCACCACTTTGAGGTTTGAAAAACGCACCAACATCATGACACACGCGGTAGAAACCCATAAGTTCTCCGTTCTTCTTTTAACTCAAGTCTTAGTCCAAAGAAGCTCAGCACAGTGCACAGGCTCTTGAGCACAGCCGAGGATCCTGAAATCCCAGCCCTTACCGGGGATTGAACCCGGAACCGCCAGCACTCGAGGCGGACACCATGCCTCGAGACTACGCAGCCTCTTTCTGGACCACTTCTAGACCATATGGTCTAGTTACTGTAGATCCCTCCATTGGAAACTCAAGATTAGTCACTTGATTACCATAACTTCCGACTGATCACGTGCTCTTATTTTTTTTAAATAACATAGGATAGTTCAGTTTTATTGATACTGCCTCCACCACTTCTAGACTACACTGTCCAGTTGCTGTAAATCTCTCCACCGGAAATTCAAGATCCATGGTAACTTCAAATTGATCAGCGATCTTTTTGTTTACAGAATATGTTAACAAGGCAAAGGGTCAGTTTTTGGGACACAGAATAAACATATATGTGGCATAACATAGGAGACTTTTTTTTAAACCTCGACCACTTTTAGACCACATTGTCCAGTTACTACTATACACCTCTGCATTGGAATCCAGGATCAGTCTGTCGTTTACCACAACTTCAAACTGATCAGGTGCTCTTATTGTTTACATAAAAAAGGAGAGTTCAGTTTCTAGTCTACCCTGTACAGTAACTGTACATCTTTTCCGCGGAAATTCAAGATCCATGGTAACTTCAGAGTGATCACACAATCTTTTTGTTTACATAATATGAGAGAGTTCAGTTTTATTGATACTGCCTCGCCGACTTTTAGACCACATTGTCCTGATCTCATTGTCCTTTTGTTTACATAACATAGACGAGTTTAGTTTTATTGCTACTGCCTCGACGACTTTTGAACCACATTGTCCTGATCTCATTGTCCTTTTGTTCACATAACATAGAAGAGTTCAGTTTTATTGCTACTGCCCCGACGACTTTTGAACCACATTGTCCTGATCTCATGATCCTTTGTCTACATAACGCAGGAGAGTTCAGTTTTATTTATACAGCCTCGACCACTTTTGTAAAGGATGTGCTCTGTTGCACACGTTTACCTCCAGAAGGTCCTCTGCCTGGATGATAAGCTGTAGAACCATACGGGATGAGACGCCGGGTCATACTAGTCAAGAGCAGTGTTACCACTTTTCTTTGAAAAAACACACACATCCAAAATGGAGTCAAAAAATATCTAAAAACATCTAAATTTACGTGAAAAACATCAAGAAAAAACATTCAAATGAAAAGAGTAACAAATTACATAGCAATTGACATGACTTACCCTATAGAACCATGTCCTCATCTTTGCTGAAGACTTCCTTACAAGATCCATAGGATAAACATAGCTTGGATGATAAAGTTAAAGCTTCAGATCCAAAATGACTCTGGTATGCTTTAGCTGTTTGAATTCTTCTGCTACTCAATCAGGGAGCTGATAAGTGGAACAGCCTTTTCCTACTCTAATCAGCCCATATTGTATTGTCAAGATAGCATTTAAGAGGTCAAATTTCATCCTGTTCCTTAGGTTAGATTTGATAAATTTACTCCAAATAAAAAACTTCTAGAAAAACATCTACCATCTTAACGTCAAAAACGCCATCTAAATGCAAGGGAAAACATCTAAATCTGGATGTAAAATATCTAAAGTGGCAACACTGGTCAAGAGCTGTCTGTCTGCCCGCCCGTCTGTTTGTCTGTCTCCTTTGCTCACACAAGCTTATTGCAGAAGTCACTCACCACTTGCCTTTCCCTGCTCCCCTCCATCACGAAATGTGAAAGAGATATTTTCACCTTCAGTAACACATGGACATCGAAAGCAACGGAAACGTGATAGACACATTTGTGTTGGGGCGTGAGTTTTTAATTCAACCGCTGTGCAAGTTTCTTCCCCTGAAGCGCAACACACAACTTCGATTGTAAACCCCCACCTCTCATTTTCCACATACCCATTTTTCCACCACTCACACCCCAGCCGCGTTTACCTCACAGAGGTCTAGAAATAATACTTTTCATTGTTAGAATGTGTACATTATCTCTTTATCTTTGCCTTGTTATCCTTTATCTTTGCCGTGTTATAGTTGAACTTTATACATTATCTCTTTATCTTTGCCTTGTTTTCCTTTATCTTTGCCTTGTTATAGTTAAGACTATATACATTATCTCTTTATCTTTGCCTTCTTGTCCTTTATCTTTTCTTTGTTATAGTTAGACTTGATGCATTATACCTTTTTTTTTTTTGCCTTCTTATTCTTTTTCTTTTCCTTGTTATAGTTAGACTTTATACATTATCTCTTCATCTTTGCCTTGTTATTTTTATCTTCACCTTATTATAGTTAGAAGTATATATTATCTTTTTATCTTTGTCTTGTTATCCTTTATCTTTGCCTTGTTATAGTTAAAATGTATACATTATATCTTTGTCGTTGCCATGTTGTCCTTTATCTTTGCTTTGTTATAGTTAGACTTGATACATTATACCTTTTTTGCCTTGTTATTCTTTTTCTTTTCCTTGTTATAGTTAGACTTTATACATTATCTCTTCATCTTTGCCTTGTTATTCTTTATCTTCACCATATTATAGTTAGAAGTATATATTATCGTTTTATCTTTGCCTTGTTATCCTTTATCTTTGCCTTGTTATAGTTAGAATGTATAAATTATCTCTTTGTCGTTGCCTTGTTATCCGTTATCTTTTCCTTGTTATAGTTAGACTTTATACATTATCTCTTTATCTTTGCCTTGTTATTCTTTATCTTCACCTTATTATAGTTAGAAGTATATATGATCTCTTTATCTTTGCCTTGTTATCCTTTATCTTTGCCTTGTTATAATTAGAATGCAAAAATGCATACATTATTTCTTTGTCGTTGACTTGTTATAGTTAGAATATATACATTATCTCTTTATCTTTGCCTTGCTAGACTTGGACTGTATACGCCACTCTTTGTCCTCACCCTGTTAAAGTTATAATATATACATCTCTCTCTATCGTTACCCTATTTTATTTCTGTCCATCTGCCTCCTTACCTGTCTGTCTTTCTATCTCCGCCACACTCTTTCTCTTAGTCTCAGATATCATGAACATAATATCAATCCACACGGGAGTTAGAGGTATTCTGCTTAGCAAAAACACAGTCACAAAATGAGCGTTACTGCTTTACAGCCTTCATCAGTGTTCGACCCAAACGGACAGTTATGCAATAACAGACACAAAGAGAACACAATCTCACTTATTAGCAAATCTCGATAACAGTCTTGAACAGTAGAAACTCATTCACTTCGACTCGGATGTTTATTCTAATATGTTCTGTCCACATTAGTCTCTCACTCATTATTTTTCTTTCTTTCTTCGCTCTTAAACTTGTCCCCATGTTGGCGATCTCAGTGCAGAAGTCGCTCGTCATTTTTACCCCGCAGTCAAGAAATATCAAAGAAATATTTTCGTCTTTGATAAAACATCTTTATTGAAAAGAGGGTAAACATGATAGCGACGCCGACATTTGTCTTGGAACGTGTGTTGAATGTCAGCCACTATGATATCACCTGAAGCATAACACTTAAGACAACGAGTGGAAATCCTTAGCCACCACCACCTGTAGACGTTCTGCAGCCTCATCTCTTTGGGCCTGTGGGGGGGGGGGGGGGGGGTGAGGTGATTGACATTTGTTTGCGAAATCCTTTTAGAAGTTTCAGTTTTAAACAACAGATCAGCATCATGGGTAGTAACCCATAAGTGCTCCATTCTACTTCTAACTCAAGTCTGAGTCTGAAGTAGCTCAGCGCAATGCACGGGCTCCGTAGCACCGGCGAGGATCCTCGGATATTTTGGATAGATTTTTAACTCTAAATGTTGCCGGGCAGCGCCGTTAGGCTACTCTTCTCCATTTCACTGCCAATTGATTTTTTACTTGCGCAACAATACACATGGGCGTCCAATCTCACTACCCACAGACTAGGGGAAATTACTAGAAGTCCACGTGAAATAATCCCAGCCTTGACTGGTGCCTAAACCTGGGACCTCTAACACTCGAAGCAGACACCATACCTCGAGACCATGCAGCCCCCCGAAATCCTCTAATAGGTTCCAGGTCCTTGTGGAAAAGGGGGGGTGGGGGGGGGGGGCGCATTGATTCCTAACAAGCGTGTCGACGAAATAATCCTGTTTCCTTCGAAGTCGAAGTGCATCTACCTCAGAGACGACGATAAAAAAGTGTTGAATGTGAAGTCCCCTAGGCACATTAGAGCCCATTAGATGGATAATATTGTTTTCAAAAAGCAGCCAGTAACTGCCTCCGTACTAAGGGTCCTCAGCAGAGAATCTCCAACATCCTCAGTCCCTCGTCCTGCTGATAACTCTTGTCTGCCGTCCTATTTAAAATTGTCATCAGTTCATATTCTCTGTGAGCGTCCTCTTGCTCTCATAGATGATCGATTTAGTCCACGTGTGAGTTCTCAAGCTCCATTTGGATTGACTGTCTAGTAAAAAGCGTGTCGTAAAAGACTGCACATTAGGGTTTTGCTGAAATCGCGTGTTAGTTCCAAAGGCGTCCATGTTGGAGCCTATCTGTAAACCGAACACTACACACCAGCCTTCTTCTTCAGGGCAAACTCAATAATAATAATAAAAATAATAATAATAATAATATAATAATAATAAGAAGAAGAAGAAAAAGAAAAAGAAGAAATATTGTTCCAGGTGGCCAGCTCCACACATCTGTATGTGTGTGTGTGTATTGCTCTGTCTCCCTCACACACACACAAACACTCACACGTGGACACACTTGGCATCGTCTCTTTCTCTCTCCCTGTCTCAATGTCTCTCTCCTCATCTCCTCCTCTCTCTCTAAAAAGTAAGTCAGTCAGTCCCGATATATGCTCTAGTATTACCAGCTATTTCCCCCTGCCTTGCAGTTTCTGTGACTTCATGCCCGTGTCCTGTGTATTTATCTCACCGCCAGATGTCTCCAGTCATCCTGCCCTGGCCTCTGACCAGTACAGTTGTGTTTACATTATTGTGTCACATGCATCCTGATGGCAGATTGGCTTATTTGGTGTTTTCTTTTGGTGGAAAGGGTGGGGGGGGGGGATACGTTACGTGAAAAGAGAGAGAGAGAGATATCGATAGAGGTGGAGGGGGAATAGAGAAAGAGAGTGAAAGACGACGAGGGGTAGGAAGGACGAAAGACAGAAAGACACCTGCAGCAACAGATGAAGGGGTAAAAAGAAAAAGACGGAGAGAAAGAAATATACTGAGAGACAGGCAAATAGAGGGGGGAGAGAATGACACACTCGGAGGCAGACAAACATAAACAGGTGTAGAGAGGAATGAAGAGAAAGACACAGGGACAGCTTAGCAGCTACACGCGCGCACACACACGCACACAGAGAAAGAGATGACGTGTGGAGAGGGAAACCTTAGAGAATGACACAGCCAGACAGACTAAGGGGTAGGAGGATAGGAATAAAGGGAAGAAAAGGGCACATTGATACAGTCAGGAAAGTGCGCGGGCACACAAACACACACACGCACGCGCGCGCGCGTTCACACACACAGACTAGAGAGGGAGATCTGTACTGAACATCTGATTTTGTATAATGCTACGCCACGCTTGGTACCTTTTGTTTCCAAACTTATGTTTAGCCATATAGTAAGTCCTTTGGAGGGCACTGCACTCATCAGTCTATAGTATAGACTATTTTAAATTATTATGCGTTATAGACGTCATGACTTCTTCTTCTTCTTCTTCTTCTTCTTCTTCTTCTTCTTCTTCTTCTTCTTCTTCTTCTTCTTCTTCTTCTTCTTCTTCTTCTTCTTCTTCTTCTTCTTCTTCTTCTTCTTCTTCTTCTTCTTCTTCTTCTTCTTCTTCTTCTTCTTCTTCTTCTTCTTCTTCTTCTTCTTCTTCTTCTTCTTCTTCTTCTTCTTCTTCTTCTTCTTCTTCTTCTTCTTCTTCTCCTTCTCCTTCTTCCTCACCTTCCGTCTTCCCTGAATAAACACAGGCCTTCAACGAGCTTATACAAAGCTTTTGTAACCCTTGTTATCTCTTGCAACCTCCATATCCTTTCCATCTTATTCTCTTGCCCCAAGTTTATGTTGTTTATCCCCCTTTATCTCCCGTTGCTGTGTTTCGATGCAACCACATTTAAGTTGTACTGTTATCAAGTTTTCTCACTGTGCCCTACCCAGAGGCAGCCTCTTTTTATCGCATTTTTATTCAGTGGAATTTGATTCTCTCCAGAGATGCACAGGGTGTTGTTCTATCTTCTTTTCTTTTGAAAAAATCTGCTTGTGCCGCTAGGTGTCGCAGTCTATCAGATGATCGGCAACCGAGCCAGGGCGCGCTCAGTCGCTTCATATGCCGTGATGTTATGAAGTCTCAAGTTGTCCGTGACTCCTTCAATCCATCTTCTTCTTGGTCTTCCCCTGCCTCTTAGTGTTTCGATTTTCATGTTGTATGCTCTTGATGCTGGCATCGTTGGTTCCATTCTCATTAGGTGACCAAACCATTTCATTCTTTGCTTCTCAATAAATTTAACGATGGGTATGGTTCCAATAGTTCTTGTAATCACATCGTTTCTCACTCGATCTCTTCTGGTTTTTATTCGCAGCCATTTCAAAACATCTCATTTCACAGGTGGTTAGTCTTCTCTCGTGTTCTTTTGTTAATGTCCAAGTCTGACATTGATAACCTAATGTCGGTATAAAGATTGTATTTATAATTTGTCTTTTTGTCTCAGCTGGGACAGCAGGGTGTTTTAAAATTGGGGCAAGCTGGTATGCGACATTGTTGGCTTGTTGGATTCTTGCTTCGATCTCTCAGTCTATTTTACCATTGGATGTAAAGATACTTCCCAAGTATTTAAATTCTTGCACTTGTTTTAGGCTGTGATCTAGAAGCTTGTTCTATATCCACGAGAAGAGTAGCAGCGTTAAAGGGCACGAAATGCGCACAGCACAACACAAACACTTATGGGCGAGCGCGCGCGCGCACACACACACACACGCACGCTGAGGCATACGTTTACACACACACATGGAGACACATGTTTACACACACACTATTGGAGACACGTTTAAACACACACAACCAAATTCGTCTTTTTTCTTTCTCTTCTATTCCACCCCTTCTTTTCATCTTCTTTTCTTTCTTCTTTTTCTTTTTCTTCTTCTTGTTTTTTTCCACGGCACACACACACACACACACACACACACACACACACACACACACACACACACACACACACACTCATGGAGGCACACATACTCATGGAGGCACACATTTACCCATACACAAACATACAGTCGCATTCTAGATTCTTTTTCTTTTTCTTCTTTCTCTCCTACCACTTTCTGTCTCAAACAGGCGGCATTCACCCTGTGTTGTGGTTTTCAGCTTTGCTGGGGTATCAACGGCTTTCGACTCATCACATCCGATTTCACTACAGACCCTCAGGAAGCAGGCCTTTACGACATGCTTATTAAGAGCTGTGGGTCTGTTTTCACTAAAATCCTTTTCATTAGAAAAGTGGCCCCTAACCGACAACTTCAAATTTCTGTGCATTCAGACGGGTTTAAAAATAGCCACATTATTGTATTTACGCTGCCAGCTCGCAAGGAAAGGCTTTCATTGGAGGCCACGGAGGTGGAATCTTTATTAATGAACGTCTCTCTCTCTCTCTCTGGGGGGATTTCGGTTATCTTGTAGCGTCTTACAGTCTTGCTGTTTGTTATCACGCAACTGGTGAACACGTAGACTTGCGGCCAAGTTTTGAAATGGACGGTAAACGCAGCCCCAAAAAAAAGGGGTATTGAGTTTGGATGTGCAAGGAAGTGTAAGCAAACCAGGAAGAAGGCATGCATAGCTGCGGGTCAGAAGGGAGGTTTTTGCATGTGTATGTGTGTGTGTTTACGTATCAAAATGTTCTGGCCAGATACAATCTCAAACACTAAACTACTTCAAGTCACAAACCAAGAAACTCTAGACAGTATGATAACCAAGAGACGATGCAAATGGCCTGGCCACGTTTTGAGAATGAATCCTGATATACCTGCCAAAACAGCTCTCACTTGGACACCAGAGGGAAAGAGAAAGAAGGGGAGCCCAAGAACAACATGGAGACGAACGATGGAAAGTGACCTGAGTGGGGCATCTTTGACATGGAAAACTGCACTGAAGATTGCACAGGACAGGAAAGCATGGAAAGTCCTCTTGAAGCCTTATGTGCCACTAGGCAAAAGGAGAACTGATGATGATGATGTGTGTGTGTGTGTGTAAAGATATAAATGGATCATTGGATGGATGGAGACAGGTTGGGGGGGGGGGGGGGGGGGGGGGGGGCGGGGGGTACGTGAAAAAAAAATCTTTTGTCACTTGTGAAATATTTTCGATACAGCTCTTGTCTAACCAGTAAGCCTAATAACTTTATGAATATTTTATGATTATCTATCATCTGTCTCGCTGCCTGCACGTCCGTCCGTCCTTTGTTCTGTCTTTCCCTATGCCACTCTTCCTGTCTATCTATGCACATGAACGCGCTTGCTTACACATATACGCGCACACACACATACACGCACACACACATATACACAATCCAGGATGAAGAAAGCGGTCCGTGATTTGTCTAGTGCCATCCTATTGGCTGAGAAATGAGCCAGGATGCGAGTCTGTATACCTACCATGGTTGCCATTTTGGCATTTTTGATGCCAGATTCTACAAATTTGGCATATTTGAAATTAAACTGGCATAAGATAATGAACTGGCATATTTTGGCATATTTGGGTTTTTCCTGGCTTTTCTGATCAAGATGTGCTCACATTTGCTTCATGGTTCCCTCACGTTGTTGTGATGTCCTGGTACGGACTAACGGAGATTCGCGCCATTTATTATTGTATTGTCTTCTTAATCGGATCGTGACTTTGATAAAACAAGATCCTCTGTAATTTATGTTAATCTACTAAAATAAATGTTGGATATTTAACCAAAACCCACCACTGATACCAAGTGATTCAGACTGTTCAGAAACTACGTGAGGACAGAAAATAGAGAGGATATAGACCTAATTCTGTATGTGATAGATTTTATTCTTTTATCAATAGCCACGTCATCCCATAAAAATGGAAAGCATCTTATGACATTGCAAGTATAATAGTAACTGGAAGAAAACATAACCACGGCTCAAAAGATCTTCAGACGGATCAGAGGCAGGATATTGTAAACTGTGTCAGTGCACTGCTGCACCAAGAATTAGTAGCCTATCAAATCATGAAAAATCCTAAAATCCTAAAAACACCGGGTGAAAACTGTCAAAAAGCCAGCCACTGCTTATTACAACAATGACTCCTAGGCAAAGTAATGATAAAGTTAAAGGCGGCAGAGTTGCAAAGTGCTGTAGGCATGACCTGCCATTGTGCAATACGCACGATTGATCATTTAAGTGAAATCATGAAAGCGCATGGTCGGGGGAGTACACAGGAGCACATACAGTTGCAAAGAACCAAATGTTGATGCCTTATAAATGATATTATATCGCCTGCACTTAAGGATGACCTTACTTATGATTTTCGGAATAAGAAATATTCCATCATTATAGATGAGTTGCAAAGACTTCATCCCATCTCAGAAAATGATGAAAGATTTAACATTTCAAAATGTTTACGCTGTATCTTCCACTGGTTTCAGTGAGGATGACAGTGAAGAATTCAATCTAGAGCTTTTGATGCAAAGTGGGTTCAGTGTTATATTTTATTTGGCATTTTATGGCATATTTTGGGTAAAGGTTTGGCACAAAATATTTTTTTTTATCTGGCAACCATGGACGCGAGTCTGTATACCTACCTGGTCAGGATGAGGAGAACTCTGCTGTTGATTTTAAATCAAGGTATGTGCTGGCATCTTTGAGCGAAGGAGGACGGGGGGGGGGGGGGGGGGGGGGAGTTAAAAGGGAAATACACATTTCTTCTTTTGAAAAACGTGAGCAGCATTCACCGGAAATGAATGCTCCAACTGTCAGACGATGTGACGTAGATCAGGTGTGCCAGATAAAATGCCTACCTTTTTTTTATTTTTAATCCTGTTAATTCTTTTCAGCTTCAGCTTCGGTTAGCTAGCTAGAGAGAAATGATTGCTCTAGAGTAGTAGGGCTATTCAACAGGTGGCCCGCGGGCCACTTTTGGTCCGCGGAGGCCTAGCAAGTGGCCCGCGAATCAATACCAGTTGTTTTGAACTGATAATCTTTGTGTGCTGGGGTTCCGGCTTTTGGCCTTTCCCTTTTTCCTTCTTTTTTTTCTCCTCCTCCTCCTCCTTACATCTTGTAACATAGGCAGAAAAGCAGCAGACTAGCAGCAGTTTTCACATGTGATTACCTGAAATATTAACAGCGACCTTACGACAATATAGATACCTGATAAATTGAAGCGATGTGTTATGTGGGCCTCATACTAAGTGTATTTGAACACTTTCAGATATCAGTCGTGTCAAGAATAACTTATCATTTCATTACACATTTCTGAGAAATGAGATGTCTGAGAAGGGCTGTAGGAGTGACCATAAGAGATAAGATCAGGAATGAGATCATAAGAGAAAAAGTCGGCACAGAACCAATTCTAAATTACATACAAAGACAGCAAGTGAAATGGTTTGCCCACTTAGAGAGAATGCCTTGTGACACCATACCATACAAAGCATACATGGAAAGAGAAAAAGGTCGTAGAGCAAGAGGTAGACCAAGAACAAGATGGAAGGATAACATCAGAGATCTACAACAGCACGATGCGCCTATGGTCGAGGCGGCCAGAAGAGCCAGAAACATCACCTTATATCTCCCTCGACACCCACAGCGGTAAAAGAGGAAGTGAAGAAGAAGAAGACACATTTCTTCTTCTTTTTTTAGACCTAGGACGTAACTGCGTTGTGTCTGTTTACGGCTTGGCAGCGATATTTGCGACCGACACACCTTGTTGCTGAGGTTAGCCTTCCCGGGTTCAGGATTATGTCTCATGTGGCTCGGTCTCTCTCTCTCTCTCTCTCTCTCTCTCTCTCTCTCTCTCTCTCTCTCTCTCTCTCTCTCTGTCTCTCTCTCTCTCTCTGTCTCTGTCTCTCTCTCTCTGCCTCTCTCTCTGTTTCTCCCTGTCTCTGTCTCACTCTCTGTCTCTCTCGTTTTCTGAGAGCTCAATGCACAATCATCAGGGATCTCCGTAAAAAAACTGCACAGATGAACCTAATAAATCAGTATTTGAAATGAAGCAATTACCTTCGGAACACGGGAATCCCCGTGTTAGTTTCAGGGCTCAAGTGGGAAAAAAGGGCGGGTTAGGGGACGGTGGGGGGGGGGGGGGGGTTAGACCTACTATTACCTAACAAAAAAGTTAGTTGCCTATCCTTAACAGGACGTTGCAGAACCAATCCCAGCATGTTAGCTGTTGTAGTTTTTCTAGACAAGCTTACTTATAGTAGTTTGCCATTGCTTCTGGACGGTCGGCTTCTCGATACCACTGTTGAAACCAACGCAAGGCCCGCAGTTAAGATCGAGCCAGGCACACAGGCATTACGAAGCGGGTTCACAATGCGTAAGCCACCGACGCCGACTACTTAACAAGCATGACATAAGTGGCCAATAATTGAGACTGTGGAAATCGTGTGTATTGAGCCATTGGCAAATATCAGAGTCTGGCTTTAAACGGCAAAGCAACATGCCAATTGCTTTTCAAGAGAGGACCAGAAGAAGAAGAAGAAGAAGAAGAAGAAGAAGAAGAAGAAGAAGAAGAAGAAGAAGAAGAAGAAGAAGAAGAAGAAGAAGAAGAAGAAAGAAAAAGAAGAAGAAAAAGAAGAAGAAGAAAAGGAAGAAGAAGAAAAAGAAGAAGAAGAAGAAACTTTTTTTTCAGAAGGTTACGAATTGGGCACACAGGCCCGTCTTACATTCTACCTTTCTGGTTTCACTCCATGCATACATTTTTTATGCACATATCGTTTCAGCATATAATGGTGATGATGATGATTGTGATGATGATGATGATGATGATGCTGAAAATAATAATAAACATCATCAACAACAGCTTAGTAACAATGTGCTATAAGAATGTCTTCATAAAAAAAAATATATATAGTACTAAATATAAAAAAAAATCTTGGTGGAAATCAACTGTATTCTACCCCCGTGTGGGTTCCGGGGCCCCATTGTGGGGAAAACAAGAATAGACCCACTGCCTCCCCAAAAGCATGTCGTAAGAGTCGACTAATTGAGAAGCTTCCTTTGAAGTCGGAGTGCATCTGCCGGAGAGGCAAGGAACCAACAGTCTGTATTCAAGAGAATGAGATCTGTAAAACTGATGCACACGCAACACTCAGGTTCTGGAGCAGGACTGCAGTTCAGTAGTGGACGAGCAACCAGAACCTTCCGCCAGAGTTTACAGCTGGTGAACGTGAAGAAGAAGAAGAAAACTGTATTCTTAGAACACTTTTCTTTTGAGGGAACATGTGGTCTGTATTGAGATAATATTCAGAAAGCAGTAGTAAATATTTCCCTACCAGGACATCACACAGAGCGGTAAAAACCCGGTGACACAAAGTGCCACAAAGCGGATGAGAATCACCTGTGGAGAGATCCCATAAACCGCGTTTATCCGTTAGGCTATATTACGGCCCCCGGCAGAAACCGGGGTGGGGCTTTGAAATAACGAAAAATTGTGTGCCACATAGGTACGACTTTCTTTGACAATACTAATAAAACTTATAATTGTATTTATAGAGGTTGTTGATATTTTTGATTGGTTGCGCTTGCTTGTTGTACCCCATCAGGACATCTCACAAGCGATAAACACCCGGTGACACAAAGTGCCACCATGCGGATGAGGATCACCCGTTGAGAGGTCTCCGAAACCCCTTTCAGTCGTTATGGCTACAATTGTGGCCAAGCTAGGTTCAGGGCCCCCCTGCAAAAGCAAGGGTGGGGCTTCAAGTTACCAAAAATTGCATCCCTTTAGGGAATGACTAGATAACTCATGTTGGTTGTGGAGGTTGGCTCTAGAGATGAGCTGCAGAGTACGCTAAGCTTGTTTTGTACAAAATCCGACCGTTAAGTAATGGGACTAATTCCATAAACATTAAAATAATCAACAGTTAAAGATGTAGCCTGTATTTTATTCAAAGTAAGCCTCTTGTGCATTGACACAACAAGTGGCACGAATCTAACAAACACTAGAACAACCAACCTCTATAGTTCTTCTATCGTTATGGCCCTTCAAGTCGATGTTACGGCCCTTTGGATACCATCAATATTCATATTGTGAAAGAATCGTACTTTCAATGACAACTTTAATTTCGGGAATAGAAAATAGTCACGGGGGGACAAATCTGGGGAATATGGTGGATGGTTGAGAACGCCTATCTGTTTTGGGGCCAAAAATTCCTGTACAACTAACGCCTTCTGAGCTGGTGCATTATCATGAAAAAGAGAGAAAATTGTCAGGTGTTTAATACAAACCGACAACGAACCTTTTTCTTGCCCAAATTTCCCATAACAATGTTGCAAATAGTCTCCGTATTAACATCAAATTCATCTACCATCATCCTCACAGTCGAGCAACAATCTTCTTTTATCCGTTCTCTGACTTTTGCAATGAGTTTCTCATTACGAACAGAAATTGGGAGCCTAGATCTAGTTGCAATAGTCATAATTTCCATACCCCTTTTGAATTGTGAATACCAGCTGACAATCTATGCACGTGATAAAAAATTATAAACTTGTCTCATCAATTCATCTGTAGCAGTGGTTTTTTTTTTTTTTTAAACATAATTTAATGCTCCTTTTTTGGGTTGCTTCATGCTGTTTACGTAACAATACACCTCTGACTAGGTTAGCAAAATGGCGGCTTGTTTGTGGTCTGCTTATCGGGCGGCGATGAAAAGTTGCCAGATCATAAACGAAGGTTGCCTCTTTGGATTCTATGTTTTGATTCCTGGATGGCATTTTTTTCTTAGCCATAATAAAATCAGTATCATTACTTATTTGTCGGACATTTTACAAGTCTCTTTTAGGTTTAGGGATGTATAATATATTTAGGCGTTTGCTATGTCGCCCATTATACATAAAGAATGGCCAAAAGGCAATATGGAGCATTTTATTAATAAGATTTTATGAAAAACTGTGGCCTTGTTAAAAAGAAGTCGCTTGGAAGAAGAAAGAAGAAGAAGAAGAAGAAGAAGAAGAAGAAGAAGAAGAAGAAGAAGAAGAAAGACACTGTGCACATAGCGTAACAAGTTAGCCACCGAGAAGACTTGACTAGGGGGAGACAGGGGAAGTAATTACACACGAACCCACATGTGAGCGAGCCATTACCCCCAGTCGGAAACTCGCGGCACGCTGCACCGGTGGTGTAGATGGATGAAAGATTCCTGGGTTTGCCGATGACAGTGTCTGTTGGCACCAAGCCCGTCATGATTGATTGGTCATGCGGCACTTGACAGCTTTTATCACCGTATCGGAGGATTGGGGTGATTGCCATGTAGTAATCGCTGTTGGGTGCAGTGTTGCCACTTTGGATGTTTTACATCCAGATTCAGATGTTTTCCCTTGCATTTAGATGGCGTTTTTGACGTTTAGATGGTAGATGTTTTTCTAGACGTTTTTCATTTGAAGTCAATTTATTAAATCTAACCTATGAAACAGAATGAAACTTGACCTCTTAAATTCTATCTTGACAATGAAATTTGGCCTGATAAGCGTAGGAAAAGGCTGTTTCACTTATCAGCTCCCTGATTGGGTATTAAAAGAAATTGGAACAGCTAAAGCATACCAGAGTCATTTTGGATCTGAAGCTTCAACTTCATCATCCAAGCTAAGTTTATCCTGTGGGTCTTGTGAGGCAGACTTCAGTAAAGATGAGGACATGATTCTATAGGGTAAGTCATATCAATTGCTATGTAATTTTTGACTCTCTCCATTTAGATGTTTTTCTAGATGTTTTCCATGCAAATTTAGATGTTTTTAGATATTTTGTGACTCCGTTTGGATGTTTTTTGTCAAGAACAAAATATGACAACACTGGTTGGGTGTGTAAGTTGTATGTATGGACACGAGGAACGGCCAGCTAAATTATGGTTATAATATAAGCTGTCCCCTTGTGGGATGCAATTTTTTGTTATTTTGAAGCGTCGGCTTGTGCCGGGAGCCCTAAATATAGCCGGGCCATAAATTTGGCCTACCAGCTGAAAGGGGTTTCCGGGACCTCTCCAAGGGTGATACTCATCCCCATGGTGGCACGTTGTGTCATCGGGTGTTAATCGCTTGTGTGATGTCCTGGTGGGGTAGAAAGTCAGCCAGTCAAGCCAGTCCCCTTTGTGGGATGCAATTTTTTTTTATTTTGAAGCCTCGGCCTTTTTTGGGAGCCCTTTAATATAGCTGGGCCATAAATATGGCCTAACGGCTGAACGGGGTTTCTGGGACCTCTCCACGAGTGATCCTCGTCCCCATGGTGGTACGTTGTGTCATCGGGTGTTTATCGCTTGTGTGATGTCCTGGTGTGGTACAACTTACCTGGCTAGCCGAACGGCTAGAAACGTTTTCTGTTCGGGAGACCAAGGTGTTAATCTACCCGAAATGTAAGAACCATGCGCCCTGTATAATCTTCTTCTTCTTCGCGTTCACCAGCTGTAAACTCTGGCGGAAGGTTCTGGTTGCTCGTCCACTACTGAACTGCAGTCCTGCTCCAGAACCTGAGTGTTGCGTGTGCATAAGTTTTACAGATCTCATTCTCTTGAATCCAGACTGTTGGTTCCTTGCCTCTCCGGCAGATGCACTCCGACTTCAAAGGAAGCTCCCCAGTTAGTCGACTCTTACGACATGCTTTTGGGGAGGCAGTGGGTCTATTCTTGTTTGCCCCACAATGGGGCCCCGGAACCCAAACGGGGGAGTCTGTATAATAATAAGCGAGATCTGTAAATGTTACGGTTCTGGCTAAAGACCAAAGTCCAGGCGTGGACGAACAGACAGAACTTTCCGCTGGAGTTAACAACATGGAAACGTTAAGAAGACGAAGAATCCTTGTGTGAGTGAGGAAGGAATTGTGTTTTTCTATATGTGTGGGGGGGGGGGGGAAGGCGGGGGCATCCCTAACCTGCACAATCCATGTCGTGCGACTGCACCAACATATGCGAGTGCAGAAGAGGTGCAACCATCAACAGTCTTTTCTATCCAACCCTGTCCCTCCTAAACCAGGGCTGATAGTGGGATTTTTTTTTTTTTTAAACCCAGCTTAACTAAACAAAAACCCAAGCAATACATAGACAAAGGATTGTTAATATGTACACAATTTATATTTACAAAACGAAGCATTTACCACTTTTATATAAAGATATATTTAAAAAAAAAGATTTCTCTAAAGCGTCATAAAAAACCAGATCGGTAAGGGGGGGGGGGGGTAAAAATCCATAATTGGCAACCCTGTTCCTACAGAAACAAAACCAAAATGCAACACAAAGTGAAAAACGGAAATGCAAACAGGAAACACAACTAGTCTGGCTGTCACATAAAGTGCAGGATGCGACCGTCATTTGCTTGGAGACTATCACGGTACTTCACCGACTGTCAACTGAGAGCCGATAGCAGTGTCGTGGTTGCTCTTTCAACTCCTCCCACTTCAGATAGCTGGGGTCAGTCTGCTGTGAACTACATTAGTTCACTTCAGATAGCTCGGGTCAGTCTGCTGTGAACTTCATTAGTTCACTTCAGATAGCTGGGGTCAGTTTGCTGTGAACTACATTAGTTCACTTCAGATAGCTGGGGTCAGTCTGTTGTGAACTACATTAGTTCACTTCAGATAGCTGTGGTCAGTCTGCTGTGAACTACATTAGTTCACTTCAGATAGCTGGGGTCAGTCTGCTGTGAACTACATTAGTTCACTTCAGATAGCCGGGGTCAGTCTGCTGTGAACTACATTAATTCACTTCAGATAGCCGGGGTCAGTCTGCTGTGAACTACATTAGTTCACTTCAGATAGCTGGGGTCAGTTTGCTGTGAACTACATTAGTTCACTTCAGATAGCTGGGGTCAGTCTGCTGTGAACTACATTAGTTCACTTCAGATAGCCGGGGTCAGTCTGCTGTGAACTACATTAGTTCACTTCAAGCGAACAGGTAAATGTCGCCCTACTGCAGATGATACTTTAGGCCAGTGATACGCGGCCCACCAGAGATACGCGGCCCACCAGTGATACGCGGCCCACCAGTGATACGCGGCCCACCAGTGATACCCAGCCCACCAGTGATACGCGGCCCACCAGAGATACGCGGCCCACCAGTGATACGCGGCCCACCAGTGATACGCGGCCCACCAGTGATACGCGGCCCACCAGTGATACGCGGCCCACCAGTGATACGCGGCCCACCAGTGATACGCGGCCCACCAGTGATACGCGGCCCACCAGTGATACGCGGCCCACCAGTGATACGCGGCCCACCAGTGATACGCGGCCCACCAGTGATACGCGGCCCACTAGTGATACGCGGCCCACCAGTGATACGCAGCCCACCAGTGATACGCAGCCCACCAGTGATACGCTGCCCACCAGTGATACGTAGCCCACCAGTGATACGTAGCCCACCAGTGATACGCGGCCCACCAGTGATACGTAGCCCACCAGTGTTACGTAGCCCACCAGTGATACGCAGCCCACCAGTGATACGCAGCCCACCAGTGATACGCGGCCCACCAGAGATACGCGGCACACCAGTGATACACGGCCCACCAGTGATACACGGCCCACCAGTGATACACAGCCCACCAGTGATACGCCACCCACCAGTGATACGCCACCCACCAATAGTCTGCAGTTATGTCTTGGTGGAGCGCCAGAAATACCCAGCTAATCGTATATCACAGGGCTATCCAACTGGCGGCCCGCAGACCCGATTCGACCTGCGGAGGCTTAACAGGTGGCCCGCTGATCATTGGCTGTTGTGTCAATGATCTTTCTATGTTGTTGGCTTTGGTCAGATCATCGTTTTGAAAATTTTGCCTTTTTCGAGGCCATATTGCATTTGCCTGAGAGGCAAGGAACCAACAGTCTGCATTTAAATAAGATAGACTGTAAACCGGATGTGAACGCGGCACTCGGGTTCTGGGACAAGACTAAAGTCTACAGGTGGACGAAGAACCAGAAATTTCCGCCGGAGTTTACAGCCGGTGACCATATAAAAAGAAGAACCGTTTACAGTACACCCCTGACTAAGGTTAGTTGCGTATCCTTTACAGGACGTTGCAGAACCAACCCTAACAGCCCCTGGCTGTTGTGTGGTTTTTCTAGGCAAATTTACGTCCAGTAGTTTGCCATTGCTCTCTGGACGGTCGGCTTTCTTAATACCACTGTCGAAACCAACGCAAAGTGCATGGCCCGCAGCTGGGATCGAACCCGGCATCTCGGCATTACAAAGCGTTCGCATCGACTTAGCCACAGAGTCTACACAGCACCCCCCCCCCCCCCCCCCCCCACAAAAAAAACGATAAATACATGTAGTGGTTACATTTGGGAAAAGGGGAGGGGGGGGGGGGGTTGAAATTTTTATAAGGAGTTTATATTTAAAAATGTTTATATTTAAAACTTCCTGCGACTAACTAGCTGATGTAAATTTAAAACGCAGGGCCATCGGGACTTTATTTAGCTTAGGGACTCATCAAGTCTTTGTCCGGCCCTGCTGAGTCCACACACAGACATACCCGGGTAGATACACATGCATATACCTTTATAGACACACACATACAGGGTAGATATACACATACCGGGTAGATATACACATACCGTGGTAGACACACACATACAGGGTAGATATACACATACTGTGGTAGACACACACACCTAGTACAGCTCTTCATGGAAATGGGTGCTGCGGCACACAGTGGTGCCGCGAGTGTATACCAGGGGTGCCGCGGCAATAATCAAGAATTCTCCCAAATCTGCTTGAGATTAGCGGGCAGCGGTTTAAAACAGAAATACTGTAAAGGAAGCCAAGAAGAGTTCTGTATGCAGGTGTAATTAGAAAACAATGCTATTGACAAGGTAGTAGTGTGTTCTCAACTTACGCTCACATTAAAACACAGGAGCAACCTTCGTGTGAATAGAGGGTACAGTTAACTAAACTTCCAATAAACATAAAGGAAATAATGAAAAATTCATCCTAATAGTTTTATTTATCGCTTTAAACTGAACATTTAATTTGCACTTTTTTTTTCTTCTCTTCCCAAGTATTGTAACCCTGTTGAGAGCAGGCAATTTTTATTTTGGGGAAAGTTGGGGGTGGGGGGGGGGGGGATGACAAGGGTGCCAAAAACAATTTGAGAAACTCTGCCGTAGCAGACAAACACATCCCCGAGCAGACATACCTGGCAAACACAAAGATACCTTTCTAGCCACACACATTCCCCAGTAAACACACACGCTACTACACACACATACAGGTCAATAGAAATAATCCTTGTTTAAGTGATTAATAATAACATATTTTACAGAGTGCTATAAATGACAAAGGAATAAAATAATACAGCCGAACCCCGTTGAAACTAATTCAAAAGGAACTAAAATTGGCTTCGTCTTGAAAAATTCGTTCTAACTGGGGAGTAAAATAATGCATGTTCCCTGAGGGAATTATCTGTGTTTGTGTTAACCGGGTGTTCTTCTTAAAAGAGTTTATCTTAACGAGGTGTTACTGTATTTTGAACATATCTTCTTCTTTTCCTTCACTGTCTGTAAACTCTGGCAGAAAGTTCTGGTTGTTCGTCCGCGTCTGGACTCTAGTACGGTTCCAAAAACTTTTTTTTTTTTTGCGGTACAGATCTGTTGTTTCCTCGCCTCACATGCAGATGCACTTCGACTTTGAAGGAAACATCTTTAATTAAAATACTTTTACGGCAAGCTTGTTAGGCCGCAATGCGTTTATTCTCCACCCCCCCCCCTCTACAATGAGGCCCCGAAACAAAACATAGGAAGTACACATGAAATAATATATGTTTCTAAAAAGTGTTTAAAAAAAGAACACGTGTGTGCTTAGTGGTGAGATGGAAAGGGAGCTGAAATCTCTAAGAAATTTTCCATGTCTGTGGCCACTGAGAATTTTTTGTTTGTTTTGAAAAATTTTAGTGGGTTGGGGGGGGGGGGGGTCCTCAAGGTGTTTGAATACCCAGGTTGTGACACCCCTGCACGAGCTATACCACCGCGACGTTTACTGGCTGCAACCTGTAAGAGATAGTCGTAAATCATCTGTTGATAGACTGGCACGCACATAAAACTCTTATGTCTGAGCCACAAATAGCTACCCTTCGGCCCTGTGTACCTACCCGGAACGCAACCGTTATCCCTCGGCGTCTATTTATACGTCGGAATCCTAGTCAAATATTTGGGTTAATTTTTCTGCTGCCAGATTCTCCGGGATTATGCGCATCTTTTTGTGTAGACACGTTAACATCGGTTGATATGATTTCACACCAATTATTTTTCTTCGCGTTCACCGGCTAACTCCGGCGGAAAGTTCTGGTTGTTCATCCACCTCTGGACTATATGGACTTGTTCCAGAACCTGAGTGTTGTGCACACATCCCTTTTACAGATCTGACCTATTGTATGCAGACTGTTGGTTCCTTGCCTCTCAGGCAGATGCAGTACGACTGCGAAGGAAACCCCTAATTAGTGGATTCTTGTGAAATGCTTGTTGGGGCTGCATTGTTTCTGTTCTTGTTTTTCCCACAAAGGGGCTCTCGGAAACCAAATCAGGGATTTAAACCAATTAAAATGGCACTTGGTTAGTTAGTTAGTTAGTTAGTTAGTTAGTTAGTTAGTTAGTTAGTTAGTTAGTTAGTTAGTTAGTTAGTTAGTTAGCTGGTTAGTTAGTTAGCTAGCTAGCTGGTTGATTTAGTTCACACCAGTTGAAATGGCACATAGTTCAACCCCAGTGGGAGTCCATGCTTGTTAATGTCGATTGTTTTAGTCCACACCAGTTGAAATGGCACATAGTTCAACCCCAATGGAAGTCCATGCTTGTTAACGTCGATTGTTTTAGTTCACACCAGTTGAAATGGCACTTAGTTCAACCCCAGTGGGAGTCCCATGCTTGCTAATGTTGGTTGTTATACTTTACGCTAGTTTAAATGGCACATAGTTCAACCCCAGTAAGAGTCCCATGCTTGTTAATGTTGGTTGTTTTACTTCACACCAGTTGAAATGGCACTTAGTTCAACCCCAGTGGGAGTCCCATGCTTGTTAATGTTGGTTGTTATACTTCTTTTACTTCACGCCAGTTTAAATAGCTCGTAGTTCAACCCCAGTGGGGACTGTTAACAAACAATATATTCCTGTTGTGACCCACAGTTTGTTCCTGATAACTGAATGTTCTTCTTAAGCGATTTCTTTTTAATGAGGGTTTAGTTTATATGTGAGAGTGAGATAGTCTAGTGTGATTAGACTATAGTTAGACGAAAAACAGATTAAGCTACAAACACTTGGAGCCAACAGATGCGAAAGGCACAATCACAGAGATGAAAGGAGGTGGTTGATATCTGCAGCAATGAACCCCAAGGCCTCAGAATGCTTAATAATAAGATATACACAGCAGTGACATTTAAATTAAATAAATGTGACCTTTTTGTTTCATTTATGTAATTGTTATTGTAGTGTGCACCTGACGAATGCAGCGAAATATGCAGGCATTAAATTGTGCAATCTATTCTTTTTTTCCCTTCTTCTTTGTTCTAATAAGATATTGTTAATTACATTTCTTGAAAAGGAGAAGAGTGTTGGTGGGGGGGGGGGGGGGGACTCATGTCGCTTAAGCCCTGGTTCCCGGCGCCCCCGCCTTACATCAGTGTACTCGTAAATAAGTAACGGTATCTCAACTTCTTTAGTTAACATAGACCAGAAGAAACTCAAGGGAGGCTAACTTAACAAGTCCTCTTCTCTCAGCAGAAACCTGCTGGAGGTTATTTCTGTTGGTAGCCACCTGGGGCGAGGACTTCTAGGCGTTCAACAAGCAGCCGTATTTAAAACAGTGCCAAGATGGTGGCAGGCATTTGTGAAAACCGGGTTAGCTTGGTAGCAGGGCTACCAATGCTGGGTTTTTCTCTTATTTCTGTTTTTTTTTTTACCCTGGGAAAAAAAAAAAAGGGGGGGGGGGGGGTCTGGTTTTTTTTAAAAATATATCCTTATATAAAAGTAGTAAATGTTTTGTTTCGTAAATATAAATTTTGTACAACAAATCTGGTTTTTTTTTTTTTTTTGTGTGTCTATGTATTCCTTGGGTTTTTGTTTAGCTAAGCTGGGTTTTCAAAAAATCTCATTGGCAGCCCTGCTTGGTAGGACTGCTCAGCCAGCCAGGATGTTCGTCACTGTTGTTTATTAATAGTCCCTTTTGTTGATGAAGGCTAATCGCCGCAAATATAATGTGTTTGCCTGTGTTTGACGACTTTAGGCCGAAGGAAAGGTTTTTCATTCCCCCAGCTGGGTTTGGCTGACACAAGTCTCCTTTTTCTGTACTGGGAGTCTGAAGGTTCCGTCGCCCAGCTACTGACTTAAGTGCTGATTGCGACACTGTGAGCCGGATTTCACGTAGATTGTTTTTTATTTTAGCGTCTTTGGACTCCTGATCTAGAAATGGGGAATTAGCATCGGCAGAACCAAGTTTGAAACACAAAACTTTTCAGTGCGTCAGTAATCAGGCGGCTGTCAACCATCTTGGCGAACTTATAAGATAAATTAAGAAGAAGAAGAAGAAGAATTAGTAACGTCAATGCATTTCTTGCTTTCCTTGGCAAACATAAAGAGATTGGTGTATAAGTTTGTATGTTTAACGTTGTGAAAGAGCAGCATAGTTATTTACCTATAAAATACATAAAAGCTAGCGTGGTTTTGAAAGCCTCTTTATATATATTCATTTTTTATAAAAACAAATATTCCTTGAGCAAGCGCTTTAATGGCTTCATTGTGAAAGGAGCCGCCTGTGATAGGAAGCCAAGTGTGTAACTAGGTCACCTAGAGGTAAGGGAGGTATCACCTACAGGTTTACCATCCGACGATACAACGTTTCTGCACGAGCAAGTCGGAGAAGACAGGCCTGCGGTTGCCGTGTTTATAATTCTAACTGTTGATTTAGTTCATGTTTCTTGGTTGTATTTTTGAAACAAGTCTAGATAGTTGGTTTTGCTTTCAGTTTTCCTTTAGAAATAAATACCGGGTGTTTGCTCGTTCTCCTACCTGTTTTCCTTCTCACACGTTCTTCTCTTTCCGAACCAGATATTGTTATTTAAACTTGTTCTGTTCTAAGAAGTTGTACTTAAAGTATAAAATGGTAGTTATCTAGTTGATGTTCCAACATCACCGTAGACGAGTCATCCATTAATTGCTCCGTATAGTTAGCTAGTTAGTTAGTCGAGGTTCCAACATTATGGTGGTCATCCAATAATTGCTCCGTATAGTTGACTGATTACTTAGTCGACGTTGCAACATTATGGTAGACGGGTCATCCATTAATTGCTCTATTCTTGTGAAACCTTGAGTTCTTAGAAACAATATATGTTATGTATAAAAACAAAACGAAAGGTTTATTGATTAGAACTCAAAGAAAGAAGTATAAAGATAGAAGGACACTAGACAACATAAAATTCAAAAAAATTATAGTTACCATTCCGGGAGTCGAACCTCTCACCTACAAGTGAAGACAGCGCCTCGCTGTAGAAACAGGTGTACTTGGCAACATGACATATAGGCACCCCCAATACTTCCCACCTCCCCCAAGGTGTCTTTATTAGCTATGCCTGTAGCACAGCTTAACACAACCTTTGGACTGCCGGCCCAGAAATAGGGAATTTGCTTCAGTACCACCTAACTGGAGATAAGCAATTTTAATGGGTGTCAGTGTTCAGCAGGCTTTCCGCTAGGTTGGCCGGAAGTATTAAATGTTTGGGTTTGAAGTAGTGTTTTGTTACAAGGGACAGCGTGAATCTGGGTGTCAGTGTTCAGCAGGCTTTCGGCTAGCTTGGCCGGAAGTATTAAATGTTTGGGTTTAAAGTAGTGGTTTGTCACAAGGGACAGCGTGAATCTGTGTGTCAGTGTTCAGCAGGCTTTCGGCTAGCTTGGCCGGAAGTATTAAATGTTTGGGTTTAAAGTAGTGTTTTGTTACAAGGGACAGTGTGAATCTGGGTGTCAGTGTTCAGCAGGCTTTCGGCTAGATTGGCCGGAAGTATTAAATGTTTGGGTTTAAAGTAGTGTTTTGTTACAAGGGACAGTGTGAATCTGGGTGTCAGTGTTCAGCAGGCTTTCGGCTAGGTTGGCCGGAAGTATTAAATGTTTGGGTTTAAAGTAGTGTTTTGTTACAAGGGACAGTGTGAATCTGGGTGTCAGTGTTCAGCAGGCTTTCGGTGCCGGAAGTATTAAATGTTTGGGTGTAAAGTAGTGTTTTTTTACAAGCAGCGTGAATCTGGGGTCTTTCAGCAGGCTTTCGGCTATTAAATGTTTGGTTTAAAGTGTGTTTTGTTACAAGGGACAGCGTGAATCTGGGTGTCAGTGTTCAGCAGGCTTTCGGCTAGGTTGGCCGGAAGTATTAAATGTTTGGGTTTAAAGTAGTGTTTTGTTACAAGGGACAGTGTGAATCTGGGTGTCAGTGTTCAGCAGGCTTTCGGCTAGGTTGGCCGGAAGTATTAAATGTTTGGGTTTAAAGTAGTGTTTTGTTACAAGGGACAGCGTGAATCTGGGTGTCAGTGTTCAGCAGGCTTTCGGCTAGGTTGGCCGGAAGTATTAAATGTTTGGGTTTAAAGTAGTGTTTTGTTACAAGGGACAGTGTGAATCTGGGTGTCAGTGTTCAGCAGGCTTTCGGCTAGGTTGGCCGGAAGTATTAAATGTTTGGGTTTAAAGTAGTGTTTTTTTACAAGGGACAGCGTGAATCTGGGTGTCAGTGTTCAGCAGGCTTTCGGCTAGGTTGGCCGGAAGTATTAAATGTTTGGGTTTAAAGTAGTGTTTTGTTACAAGGGACAGCGTGAATCTGGGTGTCAGTGTTCAGCAGGCTTTCGGCTAGGTGGCCGGAAGTATTAAATGTTTGGGTTTAAAGTAGTGTTTTGTTACAAGGGACAGTGTGAATCTGGGTGTCAGTGTTCAGCAGGCTTTCGGCTAGGTTGGCCGGAAGTATTAAATGTTTGGGTTTAAAGTAGTGTTTTTTTTACAAGGGACAGCGTGAATCTGGGTGTCAGTGTTCAGCAGGCTTTCGGCTAGGTTGGCCGGAAGTATTAAATGTTTGGGTTTAAAGTAGTGTTTTTTTACAAGGGACAGCGTGAATCTGGGTGTCAGTGTTCAGCAGGCTTTCGGCTAGGTTGGCCGGAAGTATTAAATGTTTGGGTTTAAAGTAGTGTTTTGTTACAAGGGACGGCGTGAATCTGGGTGTCAGTGTTCAGCAGGCTTTCGGCTAGGTTGGCCGGAAGTATTAAATGTTTGGGTTTAAAGTAGTGTTTTGTTACAAGGGACAGTGTGAATCTGGGTGTCAGTGTTCAGCAGGCTTTCGGCTAGGTTGGCCGGAAGTATTAAATGTTTGGGTTTAAAGTAGTGTTTTGTTACAAGGGACAGCG
The DNA here is from genome assembly GCA_905116865.2 of Candidula unifasciata. Classification (NCBI taxonomy): domain Eukaryota; kingdom Metazoa; phylum Mollusca; class Gastropoda; order Stylommatophora; family Geomitridae; genus Candidula; species Candidula unifasciata. The sequence continues at coordinate 134,616 of CAJHNH020001018.1, read as the reverse complement.
TGAATCTGGGTGTCAGTGTTCAGCAGGCTTTCGGCTAGGTTGGCCGGAAGTATTAAATGTTTGGGTTTAAAGTAGTGTTTTGTTACAAGGGACAGCGTGAATCTGGGTGTCAGTGTTCAGCAGGCTTTCGGCTAGGTTGGCCGGAAGTATTAAATGTTTGGGTTTAAAGTAGTGTTTTGTTACAAGGGACAGCGTGAATCTGGGTGTCAGTGTTCAATAGGCTTTCTTTGTGCATAAGCGATGGTCATTTAGAAGTACAGTAGTAAGCTCTACTTTTAGCTGTTTAAAAAAAAAAAAGCTTTAGCATGTGATAAACAAATAACCATATTATTTTTACTAATAAAAGAGTCGACTATCTCTTTATCTGCGCAAACAGTGATTGTGATATTAACCTTTTTAGAAACGTGTGCTTTCTATATTCTTTCTTTTTCATATCGTCAGACTGAGCCACAGCAACGCGTGGCGGGTAGCCAGTATTTAATAAACATACAGACATTGTATTGATTGGAATTCATGGAAAGAAGTTAGAAGATATAAATCTCTGGTACTATATGCGTAATACGCGTGAAGGCGTGGAACAAAGGTCCTTTGTGTATTTAGCGCACGAACTGATTGATGTATGCTGACTACGATATTCCGCTGCCTATCTCTTTGGGATCACCCTGTTGCGCTGTTCCTGTTGTATGTTAATGCAAGTAATTCCTGCTGAGGGTTGCCAGATAAAAAAAAAAACTTAATTTATGCCAAACCATTACTCAAAATATGCCAGACAAATGCCAAATAAAGTATAACATTGTACCCACTTCACATCAAAAGCTCTAGATTGAATTCTTCACTGTCATCCTCACTGGAACCAGTGGAAGACACAGCGTAAACCTTTTGAGATGTAAAATCTTTAAGCATTTTCTCATATGGGGTGAAGTCTTTGCAACTCATCTAAAATGATGGCATACTTTTTGTTCCGAAAATCATCAATAAGGTCATCCTTAAGTGCAGGTGATATCATATTTTTTATTAAGCATGCACATTTATTTCGTTCTATGCGACTGTATGTGCTCCAATGTACTCCCCCGACCATGCGCTCTCATGATTTCACTTAGATGATCAATCGTGCGTATTGCACAATGGCAGATCATGCCTACAGCACTTTGCAACTCTGCTGCCTTCAACTTTATCATTACTTTGTCTAAGAGTCATTGTTGTAATAAGCTGTGACTGGCTTTTTGACGGAGTTCTCATCCTGTGTTTTTCGCATTTTTCCCTGATTTAATATGCTACTAATTCTTGGTGAAACAGTGCACTGTCACAGTTTGCAATATGCTGCCTCTGATCCGTCTGAAGATCTTTTGAGCCGTGGGTATGCTATCTTCTAGTTACTATTATACTTGCAATGTCACAAGATGCTTTACATTTTTTGGATGGCGTGTCCATTGGTAAAAGTAATAAAATCTATCACAGATAGAACTAGGTCTATATCCTCTCTATTTTCTGTCCGCACGTAGTTTCTGAACAGTCTGAATCACTTGGTATCAGTGGTGGGTTTTGATTTTATATCCCGCATTTATTCTTGTAGATCAACATAAATTACAGAGGGCCTTGGTTTGTCGAAGTCACGATCCGTTTTAGGAAGACAACAAATACAATAAGAAATGGCGCGAATCTCCGTTAGTCCGTACCAGGACATCACAACAAAGTCAAACTGAAATAAAGATGTTAACTGTAGGTCGTTTTTAGTAAATCTACATGTTTCTAACGGAGGAACCATGAAGAAAATGGGAGCACATCTTGATTTAAAAAAAAAAAAGCCAGGAAAAACCCAAATATGCCAGTTCATTATCTACAGGCAGGCCGGAGTGAACATCTCAAAATGTGCTCCGACACGCAAAAGAGTTCCCCACGCAAGAAAACAACACTTGTTGAACAAGGAATTAAACACGCGATAGAGATAGCTTGATTAAGCTCCCGTGCGTGCCTCGAGCACGTTACAGAAAGTCCTAACTCGAATATACCAGTGTCTCCGACGTGCTGATGAATTTATTTCTAATTATGACGTAGACAGGCATAGCCCGCTTATCTGACAGGTTACTGACACGCAGGAGCGCCCGAACTAGGGGCA
>CAJHNH020001018.1:92500-127500 GCA_905116865.2 Candidula unifasciata | reverse complement strand
TGTGTGCACAGTGCCACACTGTGAGCTGTAGATGTGTGGAAAGTTTTTTAAGTTCGCTCATCGTTTAGATTCAACAAGCAGCCAGCGGCTTATTAGAACACAAAGATTACCACAGAACTGGCGGCGCCTTATGCAGTATTGCGTGTGCAATCATGGATTTATTTTAAAAACTGCTTTTATCGGGCACATCCTGACTCTATTCTGTCGTTAAATTTGTGTTAGCGCTTATTATGGTGGCTGCGTTATAAATAGTAATATAACGTCCTTCTTAGGACGTAATTTTTTGTTATTTGAAGCCCCACTCTGGCGTTTGCCAGGGGCCGCAATGTAGGCAGGCCATCAATATGGCCAATTGTCTGAACGCGGTTTCTGGGACCTCTCCACGGTGATCCTCATCCGCATGGTGGCACTTTGTGTCATCGGGTGTTTATCGCTTGTGTGATGTCCTGGTGGGGTAGAAAGTCAGTCAATCAGTCAGTTGCATGTCGCATGACTGCAGTTTGGATCACCCCCACCCCAGCCTCTCTTTAAAAAAAAAAAAAACGACAAGGGGGTGGGGGCGGGAATAGGTATGCTGTATGTTGTGTCTGGTACAGGAGCAGAGCTATAATGAGAAACCGTTAGCTATGAAGTTGGAACTACAACTAAGATCTGACAAATATTTGACTGAAAAGTATTCCATGGTCACGATGTGGGCATGAGTGCATCGATAAGGGAAATAGTTGCAGACGTTACGGCGTGAAGATAACACCTGTTTGTAGAGGTGTGTGCCTGAGTTGTTAGTGCTCAACGATTACAGGGTAATTATTGATAGTTAAAGGAGTGGAGGAATGTACGCACATCTGTGAATGAGTAGTTTCATCCCTGCACCAGAATCTGGACACGTGATATAGCCAGGCCACTTGGAACATTTCCGGTGTCCTGTTTGTTTTCCCACGCAGTAAACTAGTTCACAGTGGCAACAAATCAACAGATGCGGAAACCTTGAGTTCTTAGAAACATTCTATGTTATGTAGAAAAACAAAACGGAAGGTTTATTGATTGGCACTCATAGAAAGAAGTATAAAGATAGAAGGACACTAGACAACATAAAATTCAAAAAAATTATAGTTACCATGTCGGGAGTCGAACCTCTCACCTACAAGTGAAGACAGCGCCTCGCTGTAGAAACAAGCGTACTTTGCAACATGACATTTAGGCACGCCCAATACCCCCCTCCCCCAAAGTGTCTTCATTAGCTATGTCTGTAGCACAGCTTGAATCCATGACTTTATTGGAAAGGACAGGAAGAAGACGAAGAAGATGATGAAGAAAAAGAAGAAAAAAAAAGAAGAGAAGGAAAAAAGAAGAAGGAGAAGAAGAATCAAAAACGGAAAGCTGTATCAAAAAGAGAAGAGGAGGAAGAGATTGTGCAGTGGAATAAAGAAGAAGAACAAGTCTTTTTCAAGCTAACAGTAACTTTGCAGAGCCAGCCTAGTGTTTGCTGACATAATCTCGAACGACCGCGTCACTAGTTTTATTTTTACCATTTTGTTGTTAATATAATGTCCTTTAAATAATAGTCGGCGTCTGTGACTTAGGCGTTGCGAAGGCGAGGTGGTTCTTGAGTCCTTTTAGAAAAGTTTATAAGCAAGCTTCACAATATAACAAATACAAACAAAACGTGAACGTTGCGGTTATTGAGCCTTCATCAGCACATACAAATGAAACAATACTACACAGAAACACAAAATCACTAAGCTGGTATCTCGATGCAGCCGGGTCGGTTGTTTCTCAGCAGAATGACTACATGTGTCGGCTGAGGAAATAAATACTCCTTGTAGAGTACCAGTACCTTTAGTCCTTCTAGCGCCCCCCCCCCCTTTCTATCTCTTTGCTACCAGCTCAGCCACCCCCCCCCCACCACCTATCTTTAGTCCTTCTAGCGCCCCCACCCCCTTTCTATCTCTTTGCTACGACCTCAGCCACCCCCCCCCCCCCCCCACCACCTGTATCACGTGTTAACGGTCTCTTCGCACGCATTTATTTGTACATTTCATGTTATTTTACAATATATTTATTTGCCAGCCAGCACATTATTGTTGTTATAATTATTATTGTTGTTGTTGTTATTATTATTATTATTATTATTATTATTATTATTATTATTATGGTCTCCTATATCATACATTGTTTCAACGACTTAATTTTCAGCGGCCTCTCTGCCACAGTTTGGGCCAACCGACAACGACTACAATACAGACCCGGACTACGACGTGCCTGACCTGCCAGATGGCTCCATACACTCGTCACAAGCTGAAGGGGACGGCTCCAGTTCAGGTGAGGGGCAGACTTTATTGTAATTGTTAGCACTTCATTGTTACCACAGTCGACGTATTTGAGCATCTCCTTTGCTTGCTCAGTCCTCCGATGCAGCAGCCACTCCAAGATACCTCTATGGATTATTCCTATGAGCAGTTTAGTTATAGTATCTCATGACTTCACTCCGAAGAGGACAGTGATGTGTTTCACCAAGCTTAACTCCTCGGTCACGCAGTCGTGTTAGCGTCAAAGATTTCGCCATTATCCCCCAACCTAGTCCGTACAGCGTTGATGCTATCGGCTTTGTCCATGCTTCTTCTTGTTTGCATTGGTGTATTACTTGCCAGCTGGTCAGCTCTTTCCTTACAATTTACTCCTGCATACCCATGTGTGTAGATCCAGATGATGGTGGTTAACTGCAACTTCCGAATGCTTTCTACCCATTCAGAGCGTAGACCAATCGGTAGCGATTTTCTGAAGCATGCTCGTAGAGTCTGAAACGATAACCGCATGTGTGGTCAAATTGCTCAACTACCAACGCGAGTGCTCTGAAAGCAGCAGTCGCCCCCATGGTCATGCTTGACGTAGTTGTCTGGTAAGGCCTCTATCCTCATCTTTTGTGTTCTCCGTCCGTTGTGCTGTGTATGTCCTTGCTGATCTTGACCTGTGCTTGACGGACTCGTGTATGTAAATTACGTCTTCTGAGCGTGAATGCTGATTAATATGTGCCCTAATCTCGGCGTTAACGATGGCAGGTATCTGACTTCCACAGTACCCCCCTAGTGTTATGACAACTTTAGACAGGTCACGTATCAATCCATTATTTATGTTAGCTCTGTTCCTGTTCGGTGGTTCTCACGTTTGTTTATAGGGCCCTTTGTTGGTCATTCTTTCTATGGGATGTTTGGTCCACTAAGTAGTTGTTGTTACACTGGGAAAAGGAAAATAAAGTTATCTTTATATTAAGACTCAGTCTCTGTCTGTCTGTCTTGCCAACCACCTACCTGCCAATATGTATTCTGTCTACCTGCTGCCTGCCTATCTGTTTACTTTCTATCTCTGTGTATGCTTGTCTACCTAATATTTTCCCGCCTGTATCTGTCTTTCTACTATCTGCATGTCTGTCTGACTACCTGCTATCTCCCTTTCGTCTGTCTGTCTGTCTGTCTGTCTGTCTGTCTGTCTGTCTGTCTGTCTGTCTGTCTGTCTGTCTGTCTGTCTGTCTGTCTGTCTGTCTGTCTGTCTGTCTGTCTGTCTGTCTGTCTGTCTGTCTGTCTGTCTGTTTGTTTGTCTAGTGCCGGTCTGTCTACTTCCTAACTCCCTGTCTGTCTCTCTGCATGTCTACTGTCTGTCTACTTTTTGTGTGCCTGTCTGTCTTCATACTGTATGCATATCTGTCTGTATCCCTACCGTCTGCATGTCTGTCTATCTACCTAAAATATATCTGTCTGTTTGATATGTGTGTATGTCCACCTTCTGTCTGCCTCTCTGTTTCTGCATGCATATCTATCTACAACCTCTTCGTCTGTTTACCGTCTTTCTCTGTAGTAGTAGTGGTGGTGGTGGTAGTGGTGGTGGCGGTAGTAGAAGTAGTTACTAGTAGTTGTAGAAGTAGAAGTGGTAGTAGCAGTATTTGTTTTTATTGTAGTAATAGTAGTAGTAATAGTATTTGTTGTTGTTGTAGTAAAAGAAGTGGTGGTGGTAGTAGTAGTTTTAGTAGTAATAGTAATAGTAGTAGTAGTATTTGTTGTTGTAACAGTAGTAGTGGTAGTGGTGGTAGTAATTGTAGTTATGGTTGTTGAGTTTTCATTTTCACCTCAAACGCGTTACCGCATAATTCCCCCGTTTCGGTGCCAGTGAAAAACCACATGAGAAGCATCTAACTGCCCCAGCTGAAAACTAGTGAACAACAGTCTCTTCAAAATTCAGAACAAATTCTTGTCTGTCTACATGTTAACTGTTTTTGTCTGTCTGCTAAAATATACCTGCCTGATTTTGTCTGTCTGCCCGTCCGAATGTAAGACCCTTTTAAAATAAAGTTCGTTCGATCTCTTTTTGTATGTCTAAACAATGTGTGTGTGTGCACGCGCGCGCGCGCACGCGCACGACTGTGAATGTCTGCCAGGTTGGGACCTCCTGATTTATCTTGAGAACCACTTATCTGCTGTTATCTATCTACAAGTATTTAATAACTGTCTACAACTACAGCTGTTCCGAGGCCTTGAAGTACAGTAACGTTTTCCCCCTATGCGTCATAAGGTTGCCATTGGTGAACCGTGACACCGACTTTGTCGTGTTTATGAATATATTTGCACCCAGCGTGTGCCCATGCATCCGTCATTCACTGGACCAGTGATTTCCCACCTGCAGGGGAGGGGGCGCACGTAAGTTTCAACAGGACCTCGGACCGTTTCAATATTATATACCCCCCTCCCCCTCCCTGTTTCCAGTTTAGTTACAAATAAATTGAGAAAAATAAAAACAAAACAGCGCTGCCAGCTTGAAATGGAGAGTGATCTGAGTTGTGCCTTGTCCAACATTAGACCAGAAATGGTGGATAATATTAGACAAAACAATGTTAACCATCAAACTGATATTTGGACCCTGAATTACAATTTGTTGATTATTATTTCTTGTGTGTTATTTGGCACTTTGATGGTATAATTGGCTGCCATTAATCACCACGACACTAAACTACAACCTGGTATCAGTGAGACAACAAAATAAGAAAGCACTTTGATTTAGCTGGAATTTATGTTTTCACCAAGTCCGTTCTAATAGTGCTTGTGATTTTTCTGCTTGTCGTTCTCTTTCTAGTCATATTTATTATAGAGGCATTTGAGTTTTGCCATATATATATATATATATATATATATATATATATATATATATATATATATATATATATATATATATATATGTGTGTGTGTGTGTGTGTGTGTGTGTGTGTGTGTGTGTGTGTGTGTGCGCGCGTGCGCGTGCGTGCGTGTGCGTGCGTGTGTGTGTGTGGGGGGGGGGGGGGTTAAGGGGCGCTACCTGAAAAAGATATTAACCACTGCACCAGACAGACACGACCAGCGCTGTAGACCCCGTTCACTCGCTGTGCCGATAAAATAGTTCTGGTGTATTTTTACATACAGGCATCTGTGTTTCTGCACTGACTTTTGCGGATGGTATACTTGCAGATAGGCAGGGGGGAGAAAGGGAACAAACAGCTCGGGAGCTTCAAGCGACAGTAGGCAAAGTGACTAAGTGGTGTACAGAAATGAGAGCTGTAGTCCGCCCGGAAAAGGCGTCTGTTTTGTGGTGTTCTCTGGACAACAGGATCGTTAAAGCTAATGTCCTAAGTCTCACAATAAATGGTAGAAACGTCAACAGAGAGAGCAAACTGGGAATTACATTTGACAGGAGCCTGTCCTTTAAGGACTATGTGGAGAGTGTTGTGAGGAGATGTCAAAAAGGACTTAGTGCACTTAAGACTATGGCTGCAATTGACATAGAGCAGAAAATGCTTTTCACACTATATCAGCACCCGATCCTGTCAGTGGTTGATTATGGCCTGGGACTGCTTACCGTCTCAAAGAGTCAGATGGACAAACTAGAGCGCATACAGAACGCAGCTATAAGGGTCATTCTGGGTTGCACCAGAGACACCTCAGTGGTGTGTATGCGATAAATCCACGGTTTGCCGATTGTTGCAGGTAGGCACAAGGTGCTACAGGCGAAGTCATATCTTAGGGTAGCTGCAGACACAGATCACCCTTTGCACGAAGCTCTGGGTGCAGTTAAGAGTCAGCGGCTGATACAAAGGAAGTCATTGATGGCTCAGGCAAAAGACACAAAGCAGACAGGTTTGCATCCTTGAGAACATTAGGCAAGGAGAGGAGTCAAAGTGCCATCTGAACAGTCAGACTTGTGTAGGGTCATAATCACACTAGCTGGGAATGCAGTGGCCAGCAGTGCCACGGATAGACATTGAGTTACAGTAATGCTCGCTCAGAAGATTTTCATCATTTAACACAGACGGTTCAGTGTCAAGAGGTAAAAGAGTGTAGCAAAAGTTAGTGTGACGTTTGGTAAAGAGTGTGTCATATGATATGAGTTAGCTTTAGAATGGAGGTGGAGGCTGTCACTGCAGTTTGGCTAGTTAGACACAAACACACTGTAATTGACTCGAAAAGCATGCCGAGAAGATCAGAACAGGCATGTTTTTCGTGCAGAGTGTAATGCCTCGCTGCGGATTTTTTTTCCACCGGGGCACGCCGGTGTGTTATGAACAGGCGGACAGACTGGCTGCTCTGCACCAGTGGTTGAGTTACAGTAGTCTGGTTAGTGCCCAGTGGGAGAGTGTGTATGTTGGGAGTAGCAGATGGTCACCACAGTCTGGTTGAGATACAGTCTGGGTGGAGATTTGAGTGACGAGAGGTTCTGGCAGAAGTTAGTCAGAGGAAACGCACGACCAGTTTAATTTGGCACCATTGGTATCGAAACTCTGCGCCTGCGAAGATGGGGTGGGTTTCTATGGGTTACCCCATGCTGTGATGTCGGGTTGAATCAAAAAAAAATCAATGTTTCTGTTTTCATTGTTGATGAATTACCCCCCCACCCCCACCTTTTTTTTTAGTTAGTAGCGTTTGAGTTAAATTATTCCAGTTTGCCCCCTCCCTGTGCTGTGGGTTCCGTGGTTCCATTGTCGGGGTTAAAAAAAAAGGGGGGGGGGGGGGGGAATTACCCAACCATTGATTAAATAAGTTTTGCTGCAGGGGGATGTGTTGTTGTTAACCATTGCTAATCATTGTTATTAATCAAATTGATATTAGGACCCTAAATTACTAGTTGTTGCTGATTGTTTTTGGCCTAAAGAGTGCATGTATCACATCCTCGCTGTAAAAACACGACTTTGCCAACCACTGTTGTAAAAGTGAAGGAAACAGCGGCAGCACAGCAGCAGCAGCAGCAGAAGAAGAAGAAGAAGAAGAAGAAGAAAAGAGAAGAAGAAGAAGAAGAAGAAGAAGAAGAAGAAGAGCAATGAAATGGTTAAAGATGAGCCTTCAGATAATACCTTTGCCAGGAGTTAAAATATGATATCACTTAATAGAAAAGGTGAAATTACCCATTGAACACCACAAGCAGTTTGATGCTGTCAATCATTTGGAGCCAGCCTCTATTTCTGCAAAACGAACCAGCGAAAGTTATCATGTACTCTGTGGGGCCATAATATTCAATTACTTTTATAAATCACTGCAATGTAAACCTGTCTTTTTTAAATCTTCTTCTTCTTCACGTTCACCAGCTGTAAACTTTGGCGGAAGGTTCTGGTTGCTCGTCCACCACTGAACTGCAGTCCTGCTCCAGAACCTGAGTGTTGCGTGTGCATCAGTTTTACAGATCTCATTCTCTTGAATACAGACTGTTGGTTCCTTGCCTCTCCGGCAGATGCACTCCGACTTCAAAGGAAGCTTCCCAATTAGTCGACTCTTACGACATGCTTTTGGGGAGGCAGTGGGTCTATTCTTGTTTTCCCCCACAATGGGGCCCCGGAACCCACACGGGGGTCTTTTTTAAATGACGTTGCAGAACCAACCGCCAGCATTTCATGGCTGTTCGTGATTTCGTGAGGCAATTGTGCGTACGTTCTGTAGTTTGCCATTGCCCCATGAACGGTCAGCTGTCGATATCACTGTTGAAACTAATGCACGGCTGTCTGGGATTAAACCCGTTACTATAGAATTACGAAAATATATAAAACCGAACGAAAAGTATATTAGCAAGCTTCACAATATAACGAATACAAACAAAACCTGAACGTTGCGACTTAGGAGCCATCATCAGCACATACAAATCAAACAATACCACACAGAAACACAAAATCACTTAGCTGGTATCTTGAAGCAGTCGGGTCGGTTGTTTCTCAGCAAAATAACTACACATAGTAGTAGTAGATTTTTACCCCACTAGGACACCACTCAAGCGATAAATACCCGACGACACAAAGTGCCACCATGTGGATGAGGATCACTCGTGGAGAGGTCCCACTTGACCATATTTATGGCCGGGCTATATTGCGGACCCTGGCAAGAGCCAGTGTGGGGCTTCAAAATAACGACAAATTGCATCTCACTAGGAGATGCCTGATAGAAAGCAATAATGACTTCACGTGTCGGCTGGGGGAATAAATACCCCCTGTGGAGTACCAGGGGCCATAACTGGGAGGTTGAAGATAAAACTGTGAGGGCAGCCCAATCCCATAGGAGTTAAAATGAAACTGTGTTGGCAATTCAGTCCGGAGGGTGTTAAAGTCCCCAGAGAATAAGTAAATTCTCAAGAGACTTGGGGAATCTGTCGCTGGAATGGCTAGATTTAATGGCTGTCACCTCCATGTCGAGGACACCTTGGTGATCCTGAGAATTGAAGTGCAACGGTACTGGTTTCTGTGCACCATTTTGAACATCCAAAAGATGTTGTCTGAACCTGTCAGCCAGCCGTAGACCTGTTTCACCAATGTATTTCATGCCACATCTCTTGCAGTTGATGGCATATATGACATTGCGGTTGGTACAATAGAATGCTTCACGTATGTGGAAGGTGGCGTTCGGGAATTCTAGATTAGTCCCCTGGACCACACATGGACAGGTCCTGCATACAGGTCTGTGGCAAGAGACTATGCCGAAGTGGGACTCAGACGCGGGACGTAACCGACTCTTGACTAGAATGTCCTTGAGGTTACGATCATGCCTGTAGGCCACTAGAGGAGGTTCAGAGAAAATCATGCTGGTGGCAGGGTCGGCTTTAAAGATGGAGAGATGCCTAAGGAAAATATTTTTGGCGCGGATGTTGTGAGGGTGGTAGGTAAGTGTTATGATAGGTCTGTTGTTGTGACCTTTCGGCTTGGAAGCGAGAGCTTCGGCACGTTGCAAAGACCGTGCGCGTTGAAAGGCCCAGATAGGACATGTTCAGGGTACCCTCGAAGCCGGAAGAAGTCCACACCGTGGGAGTCGCCACACTGTGAGGAACTGTATTAAAGGGTCGAAGCATTAGGAAGGTTGGGAGCCACTGGTCTATACCGTGCTATTACGGCTTGTTTTGGGCTTTGTTCAGGTGATACTTTTTTGTGAAGTCTGACATCTGTCCGTGCCTTTGTCTCGAGAGAGGTCAATGAAGAAAGCATGCGGTGTCGTGACTAATATTAAACTCGTACAGTCTGCTATTCTGAACAAAGTTTGTATGGTAAGCAACAGTTTTCGCGTCTAATAGGAAGTATATCATATTTAACGTATACCAAAGCGAACGTATACCGAGGTACCACTGAAGTTTTGTCTGGAGCAGACAGGGGTACGCTATTAACTTGTTGAGTTGAGTCGAACTGACACCATATCACTCTAATCATTTCTCCCCGCTTGGGTTCCCATGTCCTGTTTTAGGGAAAAAAGAGTAGACCCAGTGCCCCCACCCCAACCCCCACCCCACCTCCAACAAGCATGTTGTAATAGACAACTAATTAGGGGTGTTTCCGTCGAAGTCGGTTTGCATCTGCCTGAGAGAAGAGAAACCAGCGGTCTGTATTGTATAAAAAAAATAAATTAGATTTATAAAACGGCTATGCATGCAAAATTTAAGTTCTGGAACAAGACCACAGTCCAGAAGTGGCCGAACAACAAAAATTTCCGCCGGAGTTTATAGCCGGTGAACGCAAGAAAAAATCGGGTCATTTCCATAAGCGTTTCATTCCCATCTTCGGCAGCCAGCGAAGAGTTCCTTTCCGATTTGATTGTATGTCTTTGTTGCCTTTCCTCTAAATGTTGAGTATCGGTCTGATGCCATTGCCACTCCTTGCTGTACCATTCTCCAGAGACCTCAATGATTTGTTCCCGCTTGAGTTTTGTTTACTTGCTCCAAAAGGAGCTTTCCATCATTGGGCTTGTCATGCATCACATCCTCACCTAGTGGTGCAACAACTGCCAGTCTATCTGGCTTTTCGTTTCCCGCTTGATGTTGTTTACTGCTCCGAAAGGACCTTTACTACATCTGGCTTGTAATGCCATCACATCCCCTCACAGAGGTGCAACATCGGCCAGTCTATCTCTCTGTTCCTTTCCCAGCATTTATGCTTACCACAGAGACAAGATCTGAAGGACACTAGCTGCCAGGGACGTCTGAAGTAATGCTTGCCACTCTACACGGGGCCTGCCTTTCTCCATCGTTCTCAGCCCGCACACGAGTAACTGAAACAGAATAAACGGACGAACAAACGTTAATTTTAAACGGTCTCAGATTAGGCACACAGGCTTGCCTTATATTTGGCCCTTCTTAGTACTCATGTTTCACACAGAAATTGTATTTTATTAATAAAGTATATCATGTGCATATCGAGTTAGTCCGGCTCGGTAACTATAGCCTTCGATTTTTAGATTGTCTTGTGTGTTCTTCTATCTTTCTACTTCTTTCTGTAAGTGCCGATCAATACATTTTCTGTTAGTTTAATAATATATCCAGTTAGGGCTGTTTAGTGCAGAATTTGTTATAGTGTCTCACTGTGGGTTCCGGTGAACCATTGGGGAAAAAAAGGGGGGGGGGGGGATAGACCACTGCCCCGCTCCCAAATAGCATGTCGAAATAGGCGACTAATAAGTGGTGTTTCCTTCGAAGTCGGAGGGGAGAAGCCAAAAGTCTGACAAGTCTGCAGACGAATAAACCAGACCTCTAACAAATATGCACCCAGAAGTAAAGTTTTTGGAACAAGGCAAGTCAGGGAGCAAAAGAACAACTTGGAACTTATGGCCTGAGTTTACAACCGGTGAGCGCGAAGAAAAAAAAAGACAAAGGAAAAAGAAAAAGGATAAACAAAAAAGTAGTAGAAGAAGAAGGTTAAAGTGTGTTGACATACTGTACCGTAATTAACTTGATGTCTAACCGCGATAGTTTTCTGTGATGCTTTTGTTGGCCACTCAAGTGTGGTTCCGCACAAAGCCAGGGTATTTGTGGCCACAGCTGTTAAATGAACGGCAAACCGCAGATTGGAGACTGACTTGCAAGACTGGTCTCACATGTATGGATTATCGTACACCGTTCCTAATTGACTTCCTCAAAAACATTTGAAGAATTGTGCAGGTTGATGTAACTGTTCGTTCATTCCACGCGAATAATTCACGGATGCATTGTTTGTAATTACATAATGTCTCAGTGGTTTAATCTATGGCTGATTGGTCTATAAAATACTAGTTTAACCTCATATTAAGACTCACAACTAACGTGTACTTTCCCTTTAAAAAAGAATTTACAATGATTTTATTCCTGTAGACCAGTGGTTCTCAAACTGCCTAATGTCGCGACCCTTTAATACAGTTCCATCATGTTGTAAGTTAAGGACCCCTTTCCACGCCTTTAGGCGTATGGGGCACATAGGGCTAGACCTATATTTTTATTGACCAATCGGCACAATATGGGGGATGTGGTCAGCATCACGCCGGCCGCCCTTACTTCCAGGGACTGCACTTGGTACCCACTCAAGGCTGGGTCGACTTGGTCGCCAAGGTTTGAAAAAAGTCTGGCTCAGCCAGGGAACGAACCCACGACCTTCCGATCCGCAGGCGAGCGTCTAGCCTCTCCGCCACGGTGACTCCCTCCTCTTGTTGTGGCGACCGCCAAACAATTATTTTCCTTCATAACTTCAAAGAATATTTGTTTTCCCATGGTCTAAGGCCACCCCAGTAAAAGTGTCATTCGACACCCCCCTCCCCCCCCCCCTCAAAAAAAGGGTCGCGACCGTCAGGTTGAGAAGCGTTCGTGTGCCCGGCTCTCTAGCGTAGTTGGCTAAACCGGATTGCGCGGAGACCCGGTGACGAACTCCTTGTGGTCCGGGTTCAATCCCGGGGGTAGGCAGAAAAGCCAAATTTCTCCCGGATTTACGGTATTTACAATGGAATCAAGGCCGAAAGGTTGCGATATCCATAATACCGAGCCTAAGGGTTAACAACTCATGGCTTCTGGATACTACAACAAACAAACAAACAAGAAGCGTTGGTGTAGACGGTCAGTCAATCAGTCAGCTAGTAAGACTATAAGTCAGTGAACCAAGCGTTTTCTCTGCGAGGAAGGTTGGCCTCGGTGAATTCCAAGCATTTTCCGTGTCTTATACTGCTACTTCTTCATTCAGCCTTACATGGGCAGTTGGCACGTCGTGTTCTGATTCACAACCCATGCTGCATTATCTGCACAACACATCCGATTTTTAGCAAACCCTTCATTAGTCGCATGTTTGTTAAGAGGCAGCAGCGGCTGTATGCCAGTTGGGCCCTATAACGTAGATCTCCGTATACAGTCTGACAAACTGCCGCGTGTTCCCTCTTAAGGACCGTCTTTGGTCGATAGGCCTCCTATAGATATTGTACCTAAGAATGATAATCGCCGGAGCTACGGAGTGAGTGCTCTTAGCTTAAGTGGTTGACGGAGAGAAAATGAAAGGGCGAAGACGAGGAAATGAAGAGCGAAGAAGGCATAGCAAATGGAGAGAACTACTGCTGTTGCTATTACTGCTGAACTAATGTAGCATATGACCTCAGTCAACTCACTCCAAACCCTTTCAGGGCTTGTTCATCTCTTCTTCGTCTCCGATCCTTCTGTCAGAAAACTTATACCAGGAGGCCGGTAGCCTTTATGCAAGCTATCGTGCAGTCCATATCCTTTCGTGTACCATACAGTTTTGTCTACATTGTGGTTGGAACAGGCCAGATCTCTGTTTTCAGCATAGTTGACAGTGTTGGAGCACATGCTCAGCTTCCCACGCATCAGGGACACGTCTCCTTGTTTCCTACACTGAAAATTTTGAACACATGTTGACGAAGTCTGTTGTGCCCAGTCCTTAGTCTGAATATAATACACTGTCCCTCTCTAGAGAGGCGATGAAGCTAGTCTTGGGGAGAGAATTTGGTGTGTGTTTCTAGCTACCTTTCTTGGATACTAGACTGTATTAATATTTTCGTGTCTTGGTGGGTTAAGTTGCTATTTAGTTGTACCATATCACTGCCGCTCCTTAGCCAATCTGTCCGTTATTTTATTGCCTTATAAGCCGCGGGAGTCGCCGTGGCAGAGCGGCTAGACGCGCGCCGCGGATCGGAAGGTCGTGGGTTCGCTCCCAGGTGGAGACGGACTTTTCTTTAAAAAAATGACCTTGGCTCCCAGGTCGACCCAGCCTTGAGTGGGTACCGGGTGAAGTCCCGGGAAGTAGAGGCGGCCGGCGTGATGCTGACCACATCACCCATCTTGTGCCGATTGGTCTATAAAAATATAGGTCTAGCCCTATATGCCCTATACGCCTAAAGGCGTGGAAAGGGTCCTTTACTTTACTTTTACTTATAAGCCGCAGTGACCTGGAATCCACTGCAGTACAGATTGTTCTACTGAAGATATTTTTATGGCTAGGGTTTCCTATCTGTCTAGTAGATTTTGTAGCTAAGGTTTCCTTTCTGTCTGGTATATTCTGTAGCTGAGGTTTCCTATCAGTCTGATAGATTTTGTAGTGGAGATTTTCAATTTTTCTGGTAGATTATTGTTGTAATCTTATAGTCCAAGAGTTAACGTTTCTTCTAGTTTCTTCTAGTGGTCATAGCGCAGGTGAAAGGTTCACACAGCGGACACCGGTCGGGTCTGTTACCTGGGATACCAGCTAATTGAATGCTGGGCGATTAACACAAAGGCTCCTGCAGAACACAAAGGATTCGGCAGTTGAGATATTTCCATTGTCCAAGTCGGACGTGTTTCCGCGGGGTTAGCGGAAACTGTGTTGGCTCTCTGTATGAGGATATTATAGAAACGTTTTCTCTTTGTGAGGTTTTGATTTACCGTTGTTTGCGGGAGACAGTTCAATGTCTATTTACTTATTTTAATGGCAGGAGCCCATTGAGAAAAGCTGCTGTAATCTTTTATATCATCAGAATAGATAATGGAGATTTATTATCGTACATGTTTTATTGAATAATCATCATCATCTTGTGACGTGTAACTTTAATGCCATTAAAGTTTATGTGGCCTTTCACAAGCGTTATTGTTGGCTTGTAAAGGTAGCGACTGTATTACATGATGCTGTGTCGGTGCCAAGTGTGCCAGTTATAGAATGCAGGACTTCACTGTAGCACATCCATCAAGGAGATATCCAGCGGAATACTAGAATAGGCACCCTAGGCCTAAATACTTGGTTGAATATAAAGTATACAAAAGAATGTACAAATTAAGTGTACAACAGTGGATGGCCAAGCCGGTCCTTTGATGGATTTATAAACAGTGTTGATTAATCCTGTGTTCGTGCTACAGACTGATGATCGTTTGAACGAATACATAAAACTGTTCTACATAAAGTTATAAATTAACGGATCCTGAAAGGAGTTATAAACTATTTTTTTTTAAGTGTATGCAGTGCTAACGGGTGTTTCTAGCAGCTTTACGAACTTATCGGACATACGTGAACTAACAGTAGGCCTTAATTGATTGCCATTTACAGCTGTATAAAGTGCTGGTGACATTAGCAGTGTTTTTTTGACTCTATAGAATTACTCGTTTTTTTCGGCCGTAATTGACATTCTTCAACGGAGTTCAGCAGTGGATGCTTGAGTTTCGCATCATTACTACTAGGTTCCTGTTCGCAGTTCGACGCCGGAGGATCCACGCTTACGACGCCTAAGGATCGCATCTGTGGATTTAAATCGGGTAATGTTTTTTGTTGACGGATGGGAGTTGTGTTGTGTGCTCGTTTCGTCTCATAACATATCCGAGGTGTTAGAGTGAATGATTATCATCCATGTTTTCTGTTATTTGTAACTTTAATATATCAGCTCATTGAGTTTGGGATGACATATTAGTTCTTTTCTTCAGCTTTTCTTGTCAAATTGGCGGCTCTGATAAAGAGGATATGCAAATATTCGTGGCCTTTCTGACAATTAGTCGCTAAAATTGTATGCGTTAAGTGTGTTTCCGTCGTCACGTCATTGGTGTGCTCTTCTGTTTACTTTTCATGATTTCTTTTTTATAACAGGCTTGTGGTGTCAACTTTATTTTTACTATTCGATTCTCTCAACGTTGTCGTTTTGTACATTAGTTGCAGTGAACGAAGTGTAGCGTCTTGTTTGTCAACCATTGTTTGTCTCATTTTTTTTCCCATTTATTATTATTTTATATTTCTTGTATTGCAAAATACGTCGAGTTATAATGGCTTCCTTTGCGGATTTTGTTGAGCTAGGCCGATCTATGAGTTTAGAGGGGCCAGAGTTGGTCAAATTTGCCGAAGCCAGATTTAAAGAAATCACAGATAGCGTTAGAGAAGAAAGAGCGTTAGAAAGACAGCAGAAAAAAATTGACTCTGAGTTGAAGATACAGCTTCTTAGATGCAGAAAATATGCCAAATATAGAGGATTTGTTTCACAGGTTAGCAGGAGCTAAATATTTCACAAGGCTAGATTTGTCAAAAGGATATTGGCAAATCCCACTTGCCGAGGAGGCTAGACAATATACTGCCTTCCAGACACCTCGAGGCTTGTTTCAATTTAGATATTTGAGTTTTGGGCTAACCAATGCTCCAGCTACATTCACACGCTTGGTTAGGAAGTTAGCTCAAAGTCGTTCAGACGTTATCTACTATTTAGATGATCTCTTACTATTTCATAATGATCTGGATGCACACATTCAGGGTTTGAAATCTCTTCTTGATAAAATTAAAAGTTTTGGCTTAACCATCCGACCTTCTAAGGTCCAGATAGCATTTCATGAGCTAACATTTTTGGGTCATGTTGTTGGAAATGGTCTACTTAAACCAGAAGACAATAATGTGGGCAAAATTCTAAAAATCCCTACCCCAAAAACCAAAAAGCATGTTAGAGCTCTACTGGGTCTGTGTAACTTCTACGCTAAATTTATTCCCCATTATTCCTCTATAACATCTGTGTTGTCTGAGTTGACAAGAAAGACGATGCCTCGAGAGGTGTTTTGGGATGAATCCTGCGCACAAGCACTCAGCCAGATACAAAGAACATTTAACAATAAACCATTTCTGAGATTGCCTAATCTATCACTTGATTTTTATGTTTCCTCAGATGCTTCAAATGTCGCACTGGGAGCAGTAATTTCCCAAATGTACGATGGGACTTTACATCCTTGCCTCTATGCAAGTCGCAAATTGTCCGACACTGAAACACGCTATAGTGTCGGAGAGAGAGAAGCACTGGGAATTTACTGGTCCATCGCTAAATTCTCCAGGTACCTAATAGGGAGAACGTTTTATGTAATTACAGACCACAAGTCACTTGCTGTTTTGAACACAGGGTCTGTAACAAATGCCCGTATTCTTCGTTGGACATTGTTTCTTCAGACTTTTAACTATACCATCATCTACCGGAGTGGTAAGGAGAACGTACTTGCTGACTATTTGTCCAGATTTCCTTGTACATCATGAGACAATCAGTTCCTTTTCACATTGGAATTTTTATACCTCACTACACTGCAATGGATGCTTATATATTGGTATCAACATACTTTATCCAGATATGTATATTTCAAGGACATACCTATGAGAAGTGTTTAGTTAGTTAATTTCTCAAGTGTTTTGGACAGATGATTCCATTTATTGGGATTGACAGTAATTATGATATGTGGATTTAGCTTATGAGTTATTAGTGAACCAGTTATGATATTATATTGTATTTCTTGTTGTTATTTCATGTCTTATAACTAAAAGTTATCATCATTTTATTTACATGCATTCTTATTATAACAAAAGTTATCATCATTTCGTTTACATGCATTCTCACTTAACTACATGTGGATTTCACTAGGTATATTCGAATATAAGTTGTCTAGATGACTACAACAGAGTTAAAATTATGCAACTGAAAACATAGATTTTCAGTTTGTGAGAGGGGGGGGATAAGCTGTTGTAATCTTATAGTCCAAGAGTTAACGTTTCTTCTAGTTTCTTCTAGTGGTCATAGCGCAGGTGAAAGGTTCACACAGCGGACACCGGTCGGGTCTGTTACCTGGGATACCAGCTAATTGAATGCTGGGCGATTAACACAAAGGCTCCTGCAGAACACAAAGGATTCGGCAGTTGAGATATTTCCATTGTCCAAGTCGGACGTGTTTCCGCGGGGTTAGCGGAAACTGTGTTGGCTCTCTGTATGAGGATATTATAGAAACGTTTTCTCTTTGTGAGGTTTTGATTTACCGTTGTTTGCGGGAGACAGTTCAATGTCTATTTACTTATTTTAATGGCAGGAGCCCATTGAGAAAAGCTGCTGTAATCTTTTATATCATCAGAATAGATAATGGAGATTTATTATCGTACATGTTTTATTGAATAATCATCATCATC
This sequence comes from Candidula unifasciata, assembly GCA_905116865.2. NCBI lineage: Eukaryota > Metazoa > Mollusca > Gastropoda > Stylommatophora > Geomitridae > Candidula > Candidula unifasciata. The sequence goes on along the minus strand of CAJHNH020001018.1, from coordinate 109,847 downwards.
TTGTGACGTGTAACTTTAATGCCATTAAAGTTTATGTGGCCTTTCACAAGCGTTATTGTTGGCTTGTAAAGGTAGCGACTGTATTACATGATGCTGTGTCGGTGCCAAGTGTGCCAGTTATAGAATGCAGGACTTCACTGTAGCACATCCATCAAGGAGATATCCAGCGGAATACTAGAATAGGCACCCTAGGCCTAAATACTTGGTTGAATATAAAGTATACAAAAGAATGTACAAATTAAGTGTACAACAATTATAAAGCTAAGATTTCCTATATGTCTGTTAGATTTTATAGTTTCATATATGTCTAATACATTGGATAGTTTTCTACCTATCTGGTAGATTGTTTAGTAGAGTAGAGGACCCTTTTCCACGCCCTCAGGCGTATAGGGCATATAGGGCTAGACCTATATTTTATAGACCAATCGGAACAAGATGGGTGATGTGGTTAGCATCACGCCGGCCGCTTTTACTTCCCGGGACTGCACCTGGTACCTGTTAGAGTGTAAATCCGGGGTTTTCTACCTATCTGGCAATTGTGTAATTAAGGTTACCTATTTGTCAGGTAGATTGTATGGTTTCCTATTTATCTAGTTTATTTTATAGTTTCCTAACTATCTGGTAGATTTTATAGCTAAGGTTTCTGTCTGTCTACTATCTGTCTATCTGAACGTTAGTCTGTTTCCTGCGAGCCAGTTTCCCTTTCCGCTCCTCGCTTGCTAACCCTCCCTCCCTATTTTCTTCTCCTTCCTGTCTCGAATACACTCATCTGCTCACATTGTGCCTCTGTGAGAAAAGTCTCTCTACACACACACATACATACACGCGTGTAAGCTTAAATAAACACCGTATTTTCCCAGATGGCTGGTCACAAGAGGTCATTAGTGTTTTGTTTCCAATAAGCACACACTTGGTGTGAGGTATTGCAAGAAGCAAGCTAGGGGAATCTACGGGAGCTGCGGGACTGGTGTCCCGTCATTTATCACTCTAGTCGGCGAGTTTCCTGCCCGCGAGAGAACAAAGGGTTAAAGGGTTAAGTTAACAAAAACTTGGGTAGAGTGTTTCCCCGAACTGCCAACAACTACAGGAAGTGATGTGGGAGACGGCGTGTCCAATTACACGTCAGAAAGCTTGGTAGCGCCGATTTATGAAGTCTTCGGCGATTTGCTCCTAGATGCTGCTGCTGCTTCTTCTACTGCTGCTTTCGCCCTTCAAATGGCGGTTATCATGCTGTGTTGGGGTTCACATCTAGGCTGTGACATGTGCAAATTTCAGTCCAGCACATACAACTTCAGCATGTATCTTTAGTTAGTTGCCTTTTCCGAGATGCGTGTTAAGCGGCAGTGGGTCTGTTCCCCCTCCCCCTTTCCACAAATCAACCAACACTGAGAGGAGCCGCCGTGGTGTAGCGGCTAGACGCTCGCCTGCCGATTCGAAGGTCTTAGGTTCAGGTCCTGACAGAGTCGGACTTTTTTCTTCTTTTTCTAAAATGGCCAGGTCGACTTGACCCTAAATGCAGCGGTTCTCAGCCTGTGGGTAGCGACCCTCTTTTTGGGTTGAACGACCCTTTCACAAGGGTCGTCTGAAATCATCGGAAAACACATATTGAATGAAGTTATGAAGTAGCAACGAAAATAATTGTATGGTTTGGGGGTCGACACAACATAATAGCTGCATTAAAGGGTCGCCACAACATGAGAAACTATATTAAAGGGCTGTGGTTTTAGGAAGTTTGCCTGGTACTCATTCAGGCAGTGTTTCTCAATCTCATGGGTGCCGGTTGGTGTATAAAATATATGTATGAATGTACTGAAAGTGTTTGTTGTTGTTCGTCCATCACGCGTGATGAAGACCACTTTCATCCAAAGTAGTAATGATCAATGATTATAAGAACGATAATGGCTGATTAGTCCAGTATGAGCCTGGAAAGTTCTTGAATAGTGCGGACAACAGGTGGAAGCCACACTAAGTGTAGTCTGCCTCCGTTTCTCTGTCTGTGCAACATCTGCTGCATGGCAGGCCGATGCACAATGCCTGAGGGACGTACGCCATACAGAACGGGATTGCGCAGTTGCCTCCCACGTCGCTGTGCCATGCCAGAAGAATTGAGAGTGTCCTTATAGCACTTTTTCTGTCCTTCCTGGGACCTCTTCCCTTGCTGGAGCTCGCCATAAAATTCTCTTAGAAACGATATTCTGGCATGCGGGTTAAGTGACCAGCCCAACGCAGCTGAAATCTGGATGAAAGTGAGGAAGAGTTGCGCAATTCATCGACCTTACTCTCTCGCCTATGTCCATCTTGATCCAATGGCAAGACAATATCGAGACGATTGGAAATGGACCTAGGTGCAGTGAATGACCAAGGCATACTATACGTACAATACATCTAAAGGCGTGGCAAATGTCCTTTTTACACTTAGCATCACTAGGAAAAGTGGAATCTACAACAAACAGACAGAAGACAGAAAGGTATTTTGTTCCCGCCTTATCTTTTGCTGCCTCGGGTGTCGAGAAACATGTTTTATGATTTTTACCAACTACATTGCACCCACACGGGGCTACAAGTTACTTCGTTACCGTTTTGTGGTGCCCCAATATAACTGTGGGTTCTTGTCAGCTGTTTCACCCCATCTCGACGGTTGCGATATTTGATAAGGAATTCCTAGGGAGTTTCCTGGAAGGTCCTGCAGTATAAAGGTGGGAGGGGGAGGGAGCAGTGGTAGGGTTAGTTCGTGTTCATTTAATAGTAACAGTTAAAACACTCAATCGTCTGTGTTCTAACCAGCGGTTCTCAACCTATGGGTCGCGCGACCCTTGCGCCTAAGACCATTGCAAAACACATATTCACTGTAGTTATGAAGTAGCATCAAACAAAATATAAACTTTTGAGCAAATTCTACAAAGCATATTTATTTACAGTGTGTTTTTGATAGCTTACAGAATAAACAAACTAAATTTTAAAAGTCAGTAGTGAATTGAAAGTGTTTATTTGTTTGTTTTTGTTTTTGTTGGAGCATTTTGAGCACATAGCATATTTGTGCACAGTTTGAACTTTATAAAATGTGAGGATACATTTTGCACATTAAATGCATTATTATGATGGCTAACCCATAGATTAATACCACTGAAAGATATTCCCTGAAAAAAATCCATTGAAACAGTATATTTGACTCTGTCGTCGTATACAGTTTTTGACATCCACAATTATCGGTTTTTTAAAATAAGACGACTATTTAAAATAACATTTGCACTACATTGCATTTTAACACACAAAGCATATATGTGTTGAGCACAGATTTTAACGGAAGTAATGTAAAAATCGAACGCAACGTTTCTACCAGACAAACAAACGTTAAAAAAGTCAGTAAATCTGAATACAAGCTTACACAAAAAATAATCTCTTCTATTCTTTTCAGACTCAAATTCAGTTATCACAGTGAACAGCGAACAGCCGCCGCAGATCCACTCCCTCGACACTGTAGTTTTGAACAAGTCTCAAAATTTCAGTGTCATGTGTATAGGCATGAAACCTGTCTACTGGACTTGGAGAAGGACCAGCAAAGTCGAAGTAAGTTGCTTATCTGTTCAGGGGTTTGTCACTGTATGTTCGGCACATGTCTGTCGCTGGGTATATCACTGTATGTTCGTCACATGTCTGTCTCTGGGTATGTCACTGTATGTTCGGCACATGTCTGTCGCTGGGTATGTCACTGTATGTTCGGCACATGTCTGTTTATGGGTATGTCACTGTATTTTCGTCACATGTCTGTCTCTTGGTATGTCACTGTATGTTCGTCACATGTTTGTCTCTGGGTATGTCACTGTATATTCGGCACATGTCTGTCGCTGGGTATGTCACTGTATGTTCGGCACATGTCTGGCTCTGGGTATGTCACATTATGTTTGGCACATGTCTGTCTTTGAGTATGTCACTGTATGTTCGGCACATGTCTGTCTCTGGATATGTCACTGTATATTTGGCACATGTCTGTCTTTGGCTATATAACTGTATGTTCGGCACATGCCTGTCTCTGAGTATGTCAGTGTATGTTCGGCACATGTCTGTCTCTGGGTATGTCACTGTATGTTCGGCACATGTTTGTCTTTGGGTATGTCACTGTATGTTCGGCACGTCTGTCTCTGGGTATATCACTGTATGTTCGGCCCGTATCTGCCTCTGGGTATGTCACTGTATGTTCGGCTCATGTCTGTCTCTGGGTATGTCACTGTATATTCGGCACGTCTGTCTCTGTGTATGTCACTGTATATTCGGCACGTCTGTCTCTAGGTATGTCACTGTATGTTCGTCACATGTCTGTCTCTGGATATGTCACTGTATGTTCGGCACATGTCTGTCTCTGGGTATGTCACTGTATGTTCGGCACATGTCTGTCTCTGGGTATGTCACTTTATGTTCGGCACGTCTGTCTCTGGGTATGTCACTGTATGTTCGTCACATGTCTGACTCTGGATATGTCACTGTATATTCGGCACATGTCTGTCTCTGGGTATGTCACTGTATGTTCGGCACATGTCTGTCTCTGGGTATGTCACTGTATGTTCGGCACATGTCTGTCTCTGGGTATGTCACTGTATGTTCGGCACATGTCTGTCTCTGGGTATGTCACTGTATATTTGTGTGTGTGTGTGTGTGTGTGTGTGTGTGTGCTCGCGCGCGCGTGTGTGTGCGTATCTGTTTGTCTGCGTGCTCGATTTTTTTCACCACCACCTCTCGCTACTGTCCCTACTCATCCTCATCCTACTACTATTGATACTGCTGCTGTTACATATACTGTTAGTGATGCTTCTACCACCTCCACTACTGCCGCTTCTGTTGCTGCGACTACTACTACAACTTCTAATACTGCTGTTGGTGATGTTTCTATCACCACACTACTACAACTACCGCTGATGCTGTGTCACTACTTCAATCACTACCCACACACAAAAAAAAAAAGTTAATGCTGCCGTGCTACTACTGCTGTTACTACCACTCCTACTACTACTCATTTTGCTGTTACATTGCACTGAGGAATGTTTTTACCACCACTTTGCTACGATTACTTCTTATTCTGTGTCACTACTTCAGTCACCAACCCCCTCCCCCACCTCCTTAACAAATAAATAACAGTTACTGCTGCCGTGCTGCTGCTGCTGTAAATACTCCTACCACTACTCATTTTGCTGTTACATTGCAATGAGTGATGTTTCTACCACCACTTTGCTACGATTATTTCTGATGCTGATGTCACTACTACCACCACCAGTTACTGTTGCCATTCTACTACTGTTACCACCGTTACTAATAATGTTGTTGCTTGTTCTTGTCTCTCATTTCTTTCCTACCCACCGCAGCCACCGTGATTCCTGTTGCCTCGGTGATTTAGAAACACGATGTGTGGTAGAGGAGCACCTGTGATCCGACTGTTTAAAATGTTAAACTCGAACAGAAGAACCGCCGCTCTTTCACCCACTCATCCAGTACACCGACTGTCTAACAGAGTACTCGCACATGCCACCAGGAGGCCTGGCTTCATTGCCACGGTTATAGTGAACCCACCGGAATGGAGTCCTTAGAGGGTTAGAGATCTGACCCCATGATACGCTGTTATTCTTGAAACTCAGTGACAGTTCGCAGCAAATAGTTCCATTAAGATGTAGCTGCCGATAAACTTTATTTTTATTTTAAGGTCCCCCTAATCGCATTATATTTTGACTTTTTCTATTGGTGTCTGAGCTATCGTGTAACACCTTCACTTTTCTTTTTTAAATGTGGTCAAAGCACGCTGAAGAAATCTGGCCTTCCCAGAGCTTACGCATTGAGTCCCTTTACCTTGCTGATCTACTTTTCGTTCGGTTTTTTTATCTTTCCGTTAGACATAATGCGTTCTTGTTTGCACAGATGAGGAACGCAAAATATTAGTCAGTTTTACAGAATACAGTACAGAAGAAGGTACAGCTCCTAGCTTTAACAACAACAACAACAACAAAACGCAAACACATACACGCACGGCATGCAGTCGAACCCACAACAGTCTAAGGGACTCACAACCAATCGGTCAAGAAAGATTGACCGCTCATGCGTCCTCAGATCGCAGTAGTTTACCGGAAGGGGCTGTGTGAAAGTGGTCGTACGTTCTTACCTGAATAGGACTACAGATATGGCTGTTACGCTTGCCCTTATTTCAATGTCCTTATAAGTTAAACAGGGTTTCTGAGGTCTGCATTGTTGGTCTGACATCCAGATTGAGATTGCTAAATCCCGCGATGTTATGGTACACATTTAGTAGCAACCCGAGGGAACACACTGATAGTTCGAATGATCGAAGTGGTCAGGCAGTTGGCCTTGCCCTCCGAAGGCCATGGAGCTTTTTCATGGACTGCACCGCTCGGTTCACAGCTGTCGTTTGTAGAGCCCTTAGGGATCGTTTCTGTAGCTACTTTTTTTTCTGTGAAAAAAGGCAGTCATATGGGATAAAACCCGAAGCAGTGAAGTCGATCCTCTACTAGATTTTACCTTTGTATACTGTATTTGACTTTTCACCTTGTAAGTTCCATGACCTCATTTTGGAGAACAAAGAATGTACCCACTGCTTCCTAACAAGCATGTCGTAGGAGGCAGCTAATTATTGGTATTTTCCTGTAGAATCGGAGTGCATCGGCTTGAGAGGCAAAAAACCGACAGTCGACATACAAATAAGCCAGATCTTTGAAACAAATACACACGCAAAACTCCAGATTCTGTACCAACGCCAGTGTCCAAGAGTGGACGAACAGTCAGATTTTTCCGCTGGAGTTGACAACCGGTGAAGAAAAAAAAATTATGTAACTTGGTTTCAATCAGTATAGACACCACAAGTGAAGTGCTCGGCTGCTCAAGATAAAGGGGACACAGTTGTAATTCTACCACTCCTGGTTGCCTCATTTACATTATGGTACGGTGCTTCTGGTATCTGGTAATCTTAGTTTCAGCTTCATAGCAAACGGGTCACCCCCATAGTTGTTCCGCTCCTGTGCCAACGAAAACACACAAAATGTTTATCACAGTTCTAATGAAATCCGCAGCTCACAGTGTTACGCCATGCACTCAGCTCAGAAGCTGGGCAACGAAACAATATCCTTCCAGTGGTCTGCGAACTCCCTGCGATAGATATGAATAAATTTTCTAATCTCTTAAGAGTGTTCGAAATGAGGACTGTGTCACCTGCATAGCGAAGTTCCGGAATAGTTTTGCCACCAATTATGCAAATTAATATTTATAAATAATAAGTTTGTCAGTGTGACTATCACAAAGTATGCAGTGTGGCAGACCACGACAACTGGAGCCGTCGTGGGCAGACCGTCGAAAATAGGCGATATCTTCGCTGATTAGGAACATGAATAGATTACAAGCGAGACAAAGCAAGAGGGGTTGCTATTGTTGTCGTTGATGGATTAATATCTCAAAGATGAGAATCAGACCTCGTTCAACTGTATAGCCATACCACCATCATCATCAGTCAGCGGGTCCTCTCCCAAACGCACGCTCGTCACTGTACATCTGAAAGTCTTCTTTTTTTCCTTCTTGTCAGTTCTCCAGCCCTATGTGCTTTTATAGCAGTGTCTGCTGCTTTCCGTGTTTGCGGAGGTCTGCCTCTGCTTCTTGTTCAAGCATTGCACCCTGCTTCACCGTTCTCTCCCTGCTTCCATAACGTTTACCATTGACATAATGCCATTTATTCGGGCCAGGATGCTGTTTATGAGCCAGTTCAGTGTTCAGATCTTGTGAGATGTCGGTTTTTTTCTTCTCCTTGATACATGGTATTATTAAAAATTCTCTGTTGCATTTCATTTCAAAAACATATAGCCATACAGTTCAGTTATATTCTTCTTCTTCTGCCATCTATCCCCCAACGGGGCATAGGCCCTCAACCAAGTCACGCCAGTCGTTTTGTCCTTCGCTCTTGCATGCAGCTCTGCCCATGTCCTGTCCATCTTTTTAACGTCACCCTCTAGCTCACTTCTCCGTGTGTTGTTCGGTGTACACTGTAAGTAAAGGTAAAGGACCCTTTGCCTTGCCTTTAAACGTATTGGGCATAGAGGGTTAGACCTATATTTTATAGACCAATCGGCTCTTGGTGTCAGATGTGGTCAGCATCACCACGACTGCCTTTACTTCCCAGGTTTCAAGGGAGTCAAGGTAATTTTTGAAAAAAAGTCGGGCCCCATTCAGAAACCAAACCCAGGGCCCTTCCGATCCGCAGGCTGGCGTCTAGCCGTCACACCACGGCGACGCCCTTGGTGTACACTGGGGTACCACGAAACGGTGACGAAGTAACATGTAGTCCAGTGTGCGGGAGTCTTATTGATCTAGCTTACTGGCTGTCTACCAAACAACTCGTTATAGGTTTATCGATTGCTTCATACAGATATGGAATACGTTAGGATCGCAGCCGAGGAGCAAGATGAGGTTTGAAAGTAGCAGCGCGTCCCAGGAACAGAGCCTGGCCGAACGGTTACGATCGCCGACCCCCTAGTGCAGGAGACCCAGAATGGGGCCTTATATAAGGGAATGGTTGTTTTTCTGTCCCCACTCTGTTAATGGCAAACACTGAAGAAGAAACAAAGCAAAAGAATTACAATAGTTTATTACATGGATCTCCCAGACTCTTGATTCTGAATCCAATTGCTCTCTCTCTCTCTCTCTTCCTCCTCCCCGCTGTGTTCTGACTGTCCTCCGTCTTTATGCCTATCTATCTGATTGCCTATTTGTATCTTCCCCTTCTCTCCCTCAGACTGCCATTTATGAGATTCTTGACCCCCCCCCCCCCCAACCAAAGACTTCCCCCCCTTTTTCCATTTCGACTTCAAAAAGACAAATACCACAGAGACTCTCTTTCCACATTTCAGAAAGGAAACAAAGTCTACGAGATAGAGGAGAGCGGCGCGGAGGGTGAGAAATCCTACAGCAAGGTACTCTACATAGAGAATGCCCAATGGTTCAACACGGGATTCTATACTTGTACCTACAACAAGGATTCTGGCATGGCTGGATCGCTTCCCTTTGTCAGGAAGACAGAGAACAGCGAGGATGCGTCATCGTCTCAGATTTTCATATTTGTTAGAGGTTTGTTACTTTCAATTGTTCGAAGTTGTTTGCTGTATTAAATTGTTAGTAGTTGTTGTTGGTTTGTTCAGTGTTTAAAAATTGTTGTTGGTAATTGGAAACTGTATTTGGTTATGTTCAGTGGTTAAAAGTTATTGTCTCTTGTGTTCAGTTGTTGGAATTTGTTATTGATAATGTTCAGTTATTGTTGATTGTTTTTAGTTGTTGGAAGTTGTTGATTATATTTAGTTGGAAGTTGTTTTTGATTATATTCAGTTGTTGGAAGTTGTTGATTATTTTCAGTTGTTGGAAGTTGTTGATTATATTCCTTTGTTGGAAGTTGTTGATTACTTTTAGTTGTTTGAAGTTATTGTTGATTATGTTCAGTTGTTGGAAGTTTTTGATTTTGTTCCGTAGACTTTTAGGAAAATTTTATTTGTTGTGTTCAGTTTTTGAAAGTTGTTGTCAGTTTTGTGTGTGCGCGCGCTCGCGTGTGCGGTCGGGGGTTGGGAGGGGAGGGGTTCAGTAGTTAGAGGTTGTTGATTGTTAGTTCTCACAACTAATTATTTTGCCAGAGCCTGTTGTCAGTTGTAAGAACTGTTTACTGATTGTAATTGCTCTATGTTAGTTAAATGAACTGTTTGTAGTTGCAACAACTGCTAATTTTATCAACTGTTTGGTAGTTGTAACATCTATTTGCTGTTCATAACAACTCTTGGTTATTTATAAGAATTGTTTGTTGTTGAAAATCTGTTTGTTAGTTGTAGGAACTGTTAGTTGTGGAGACTGTTTGTTAGCTATGGGAACTGTTTGTTAGCTATGGGAACTGTTTGTTATCTATGGGAACTGTTTGTTAGCTATGGGAGCTGTTTGTTAGTTCTGGGAGCTATTTGTTAGCTATAAGAACTGTTTGTTACTTGTGGGAACTGTTTGTTAGCTATGGGATATGTTTGTTAGTTGTGGGCGCTGTTTGTTAGCTATGGGAACTGTTTGTTAGTTGTGGGAGCTGTTTGTTAGCTATAGGAACTGTTTGTTAGTTGTGGGAACTGTTTGTTAGCTATGGGAACTGTTTGTTAGTTGTGGGAACTGTTTATTAGCTATGGGAACTGTTTGTTTGTTGTGGGAGCTGTTTGTTAGCTATGGGATATGTTTGTTAGTTGTGGGAGCTGTTTGTTAGCTATGGGATATGTTTGTTAGTTGTGGGAGCTGTTTGTTAGCTATGGGAACTGTTTGTTAGCTATAGGAACTGTTTGTTAGTTGTGGGAGCTGTTTGTTAGACATGGGATATGTTTGTTAGTTGTGGGAGCTGTTTGTTAGTTATGGGATATGTTTGTTAGTTTTGGGAGCTGTTTGTTAGCTATGTGATATGTTTGTTAGTTGTCGGAGCTGTTTGTTAGCTATGGGAACTGTTTGTTAGCTATGGGAACTGTTTGTTAGTTGTGGGAACTGTTTGTTAGCTATGGGAACTGTTTGTTAGTTGTGGGAGCTGTTTGTTAGCTATGGGATATGTTTGTTAGTTGGGGAAGCTGTTTGTTAGTTGAGGAAGCTGTTTGTTAGCTATGGGATATGTTTGTTAACTATGGGAACTGTTTGTTAGCTATGGGAACTGTTTGTTATCTATGGGAACTGTTTGTTAGCTATGGGAGCTGTTTGTTAGTTCTGGGAGCTATTTGTTAGCTATAAGAACTGTTTGTTACTTGTGGGAACTGTTTGTTAGCTATGGGATAGTTGTGGGCGCTGTTTGTTAGCTATGGGAACTGTTTGTTAGTTGTGGGAGCTGTTTGTTAGCTATAGGAACTGTTTGTTAGTTGTGGGAACTGTTTGTTAGCTATGGGAACTGTTTGTTAGTTGTGGGAACTGTTTATTAGCTATGGGAACTGTTTGTTTGTTGTGGGAGCTGTTTGTTAGCTATGGGATATGTTTGTTAGTTGTGGGAGCTGTTTGTTAGCTATGGGATATGTTTGTTAGTTGTGGGAGCTGTTTGTTAGCTATGGGAACTGTTTGTTAGCTATAGGAACTGTTTGTTAGTTGTGGGAGCTGTTTGTTAGTTATGGAATATGTTTGTTAGTTTTGGGAGCTGTTTGTTAGCTATGTGATATGTTTGTTAGTTGTCGGAGATGTTTGTTAGCTATGGGAACTGTTTGTTAGCTGTGGAAACTGTTTGTTAGTTGTGGGAACTGTTTGTTAGTTGTGGGAGCTGTTTGTTATTTATGGGAGCTGTTTGTTAGTTGTGGGAACTGTTTGTTAGCTATGGGAACTGTTTGTTAGCTATGGGAACTGTTTGTTAGTTGTGGGAACTGTTTGTTAGCTATGGGAACTGTTTGTTAGTTGTGGGAGCTGTTTGTTAGCTATGGGATATGTTTGTTAGTTGGGGAAGCTGTTTGTTAGTTGGGGAAGCTGTTTGTTAGCTATGGGATATGTTTTTAACTATGGGAACTGTTTGTTAGCTATGGGAACTGTTTGTTAGCTATGGGAACTGTTTGTTAGTTGTGGGAGCTGTTTGTTAGTTGTGGGAGCTGTTTGTTAGCTATTTGAACTGTTTGTTAGCTGTGGAAACTGTTTGTTAGCTATGGGAACTGTTTGTTAGTTGTGGGAGCTGTTTGTTGTGGGAGCTGTTTGTTAGCTATGGGAACTGTTTGTTAGTTGTGGGAGCTGTTTGTTAGCTATGAGAACTGTTTGTTAGCTGTGGAAACTGTTTGTTAGCTATGGGAACTGTTTGTTAGCTATGGGAACTGTTTGTTAGTTGTGGAAGCTGTTAGTTCTAGGAGCTGTTTGTTAGCTATGGGATATGTTTGTTAGTTGTGGGAGCTGTTTGTTAGCTATGGGAACTACTTGTTAGTTGTGGAAACTGTTTGTTAGCTATGGGAATTGATTGTTAGCTATGGAAACTGTTTGTTAGTTGTGGGAGCTGTTAGTTGTGGGAGCTGTTAGTTGTATAGGATTTGGTGGTTGTGAGAAAGTTTTTTTTTTTTTTTTAAAGTTTTTTTAAATATATATTGGTATGTAATTCTGTTATCCCTCTTTCATTTTTCTTACTTCTTTTCTCGCTGCCTACATCTCTCCACATCTCTTGCTCTCTCTCTCTCACTGTCTGTCTTTCTTCTTTTTTCTTCCCCTCTCTTCTGTCTGTCTGTCTCTCTCCATTTTCTCTCTCTCTCCCCCCCCCCTTCCCCCCTTTCTCAGTTTATCAGATCTGCTGCAAACATTTTAAAAACACTGCTTTTTGCTTTTCTCAACACAGATCCAGTAGAACTTTTCCAAGAAGTTTCTCAACAGTTTCATTTTGTCACGGACTTGAATCAGCCCTTAGTGTTAGATTGTGGCGTTACCGATCCCACCATAAAGGTAGGAAGGAGTTTATATAAACTGTGATTATAAGAAGACAAAATCTGTTATATGTTAAATTCTGAAATCTTTTTTTTTTTTTTTTTAAATGGTTCACTCTGTCTATTTCCCTTGAAGTCGGAGTACATCTGCCGGAAAGGCAGGGATCAAGAACTGCAAACAAATAAGCCAGTAAATCGGATGTGCGCGCAAAACTCAGGTCAAGGTAAAAGCCAAAAGTCCAGTTGGATGAACAACCTGACTTACCGCTGGAATTCACAGCCTGGGCCTTTATCTTTAAGAAACTGAGTAGTGTAGGGGCTAGACTGTTCCCTGCTGCCTGAAAGTCATGGTTTTAAATCTGCACAAGTCTCTGTGTGTGAGTTCCAGGGCTTTATTTTGAAGGTTTGAAGGGAAAAGGGTGGGGGGGGGGGGGGGGGAGATAGACTCACTGCCCTTCACAAGCATGACATAAAAGGCAATTAATTAGGAGTTTTCCTTCAAAGTTGGTTTGCATCTGTCTGAGATATGAAGAACCAACAGTCTGCATACAGATAAGCACGATCTGTAAAACAGCATGCAAGTTCTGAAAAAAAAGACCAAAGTTCAGAGTTGAACGACAGCCACAACTTTCTGCTGGAGTTTACGACGGGTGAACGCTAAGAAAAATAACAATTTGTTACAATTAATGTATAACACACACAATAGTAATTTGACATAAATGTAACATAACTCTTGACCCGTTAAAGTCGTAGAGGTGTATCAGTGGAAGCACGAGCACACAAAACCCACCATCTTTCTCTGTCATCAGCTTGTATCATAACTTAGTCTTGTCCATTTCTTGATGGAGTCATTCCAGAATCTTCTTTGCCCTCCTCTTGTTCGACTCCCCCCCTCCCCCAATGAATTATGTCTCCAGCTTGCCACGTTTCACCACTGCCAAGAGAGGCTCCTGATGTCCTGCATGTTAACTTTCTCTCCGACATATTGGTTAGTTTTATTTTCTAAAAAACTAATTTGTAAAAACAATAAATAACAAGGTTACAGATCCAATATTGAAATAGAAAACAGAACTATGTATCCCCATTTTAATCCAGATGGATTCACAGGATGTCATTGTTTCAGTAACAACGGCATTGTCAAAACCCAGACTACTCGAGCCATATGAACTCTTTCAGTCCCACATGGTGTTGACTTCAACAGTCTCTATGTGAAAGTTTGTATATCCTTGAGAAACATTTTAGTCTCATAGAGCTGAAAATACGTTTGTTTTCACTTTCTCTCAAAAAAGAGAGGGGGGGGAGTGACGGGAGTTTCTGGCGGATGCTCGAGGCTCAGAGGAAAGGCAAGACGGACGTTTAATCAGAATGCTACTGTCACCATTAGTATCGAACTCTTCGCTGGCTGCTGAAGTTGGGGACGGAGCACTTATGGGAATGCCCCGAGTGCTGTGATATCGGTTCTTGAATCGAATCAATGCAATCTCAAAAAAGATGAAATTAGATTGTGGTTCCTAATCATTGTCGTATTCTGATTCAGGTGGATCTGTTTGCAAATGGCATGAGTAAGACACAAGAGCAGGATGTGTTATGGGACCCCAGGACAGGCTTCAAGGTGTTGTTGCCTAGCTACGAGTATTCTACCTCTCTGTCATGCACTGCTTACACCAGCAAGGTGAATCAGACCAGAGATCTGATCGTCCACTTCCACATCACTGGATCTGTTGGTAAGTTCTGAAGATTGTCCATGTCGTGTGAGGTCAGGATGGTTATTGTCGACTAGATAGATATTTGTAGTGCACTTTTGCTCACCTGCCGGCCCAGAGATCTTAGGTTTGAATCCTCATTGGGTCAGATTCACCAGTTGACCTTGGTTTCTAGGTTGACAGCCTTAAATTGGTAAGGTAGACTACTGGCATGTTGACCACTTTGCCTCCCAAGTGCCGATTTGTCCTTAAAATATAAATCTGGTACTAAATGCCCATGTTGGTTCCAAGGCCCTACTGTGGGGAAAAACAAGAATACATCTATTGCCTTCCCAACAAGCATTTCAAAGGAGTTGACTAATCCGGGCATCCTTAGAAGTCGGAAACCAAAAGTCTGCATACAAATAAGCCAGATCTGTAAAACATATGTGCAGGCAAAACTCAAGATCTGCAGCAAAACTGGTCTAGAAATGTATGAACAACAGTAACTTTCTGCTGGAGCTTACAGCTGGGCTAATGCAAAGAACAAGAAGAAGAATCGAGAACTGAATAAAGAGATTTAGGGTTTTTCAAATTTATGGATACACTTTCATTCATGTATATTTTGCTTGAATATACATTGCATATTATCAATATACAAATGAGAGAGAGAAAGGTTGTAAAGCTTACAAACTTGCAATAGAAGGTTATAGATCATGGCTTTTCAACTGGCAGCCCGCAAGCCAGACCTGGCCAGCAGAGGCCTAGCTAGTGGCCCGCGGATGAATGCCAGTTGTATTGTATTCTTGATCTTTCTATTCTGGGGCTGGGGCCTCTGGTCTGTGACGATCCCCATTTTCAAAATTGTGGCCCTTGAATTTTTTTTTTTTAAACGTATCCAGAAACCATGAGTTGTAAACCCTTTGGCTCGGTACTATGGATATCGCAAACCCTTCGGCATTGATTCGTTTATAGGTACCGTTAATCTGGGAGAAATGTGGCTTTTCTGCCTACCCCCGGGAGTGAACCCGGTCCACAAGGAGTTCGTCACCCGGCCGCCGCGAAAGTCAGGTTTAACCAACTTCGCTAGAGAGCCGGGCGAAGGCCCTTGAATAAACTTAGTTGAATAACCCTGTTATGGATGTTCAGTATGGCCGCTGTCTGCTGCAAGGCGGCCATCTTACGCAGAAATGAACTGAATGGAACTTGATGCCATAAACAGGCGCACTCAAGTGGTTGGTAACGCAACTGCACTTTAGTGGTTGTATTCGAAACTTTAGACCATTCCCTGTCTCTTGTATGTATATTATTTATATGTAATGTAAATTGTGCATGAATGCAAGTGTAACCATCATTTTAAATAACCCTATACTATAATGTAAATGCAGCGTTCGTGGCTCAAGCGTTGCGAGTCCCACTCGTAATTTCAACATACCGTGATCAAAACCCATAGCTGGCTGCGTGGATTTTCATCATGGTATGGGATGTCGCAGGTTGATCTAGTCTAAAATGGGTACCAGGATGTATGTCCTGGGGAAGTAAAGACAGCCAGCGTAATGCTGACCACATTACCCACCTAGTGGCGATTGGTCTGTAAAAAAATATGGGCGCTCTTCTCATATGCCCGATGTACCTAAAGGCGTGAAAAAGAATCTTTACTTTACTTTTACCATAATGTACTTAAATAGATAATGTACTTTAACCAGTTAGTTTACTATATTGTACTTAAATAGATAATGTACTTTAACCAGTTAGTTTACTATAGTGTACTGAAATAGATAATGTACTTTAACCAGTTAATTTACTATAATGTACTTAAATAGATAATGCACTTTAACCAGTTAGTTTACTAAATTGTACTTAAATAGATAATGTACTTTAACCAGTTAATTTAATATAATGTACTTAAATAGATAATGTACTTTAACCAGTCAGTTTACCATAATGTATATCACAGAATACTGGACTCCAGTTCCCTACACAAAGCCCTCAAAATACAATCTGATTGCTGGAGAAAACCTGACCATTACCTGCTGGGTCAAGGTGGTTCAACACTCCATGGTTTACATGGGTTTCATGTATGCCAAGAAAGGGGTAAGAGATCTATTTTGTCTTCTCCTTCTGTTTTGTTTTAAATGTTTTCCATCTGATATTGCAGCCTGAAATTGTGGCATCCATTGACTTAAAGAGTCATGTTTTGGATGTAAATTCAGCAGGAACAATTCCTAAAAATCTTGTTACACTATAAAGCACAGTAAAATGGGCAAGACAGACAGTACAGAGTCATGGAGTATCACTGCCGGGATTTTAAACTAATATTATAAAAGAAGCTATATAATGGATATACACGTGTGGCATCTTAAAATGTTCAGGAAAGTTTAAAGTTCTGTGTAACCTTGTGTGACCATGAGGATTGAAATGACACTGAGAAGGGGCAAGGAACATCCAGCATCTTGAAGAAGGAACAACTGCCACAGATGCAACTGGACACGAATCAGAATATGTTACAAGAGACCATATGCTATCAAGACTTCACCAGAGCTTCAAATAGTGCCCATACCGAAGCATACTAAGCTAAATCTAAAACTAAACTTTCTGACAATTTAAGATGCCATATTTATATGTCTATTAATTACATCTTCTATCTGTGGCTTAGATGCTGCGAACACGCTTTGTAATGCCAGGTACTGGGATTCAATCCCAACTGCGGGCTGTGCATTGGTTTTGACGGTGATATCGAGAAGCCAACCATGCAGAAAGCAATGACAAACTACTGAACATAAATTTGCCTTAAAAAAACCACAATAGCCAAAAAAATGCTGGGGTTAGTTCTGCAACATCCTGTAAAGGATGGATACACAACAAAATTTTCGAACATCCTTTATAATAGACATTTTAAATTCCTGATAATCCTTCTCGATGACTGTATTTGTTTTCCTGCATGTCAGACTCGAATACACACTGACTTTCTGCAGGATATGAACAAAGAAGAGAACCTTTCTCATAAGCAGTACAGTTTCTCAGAACTTAGACTACATCAGCCATTTCAACTCTTTCAGTCCCACATGGCGTTGAATTCAACAGTCTCTATGTTGAAGTTTGGATATCCTTGAGCAAAATTTTAGTCTCATAGAGTTGAAAAATGCTGCTTTAAGAGAGAGGATGCTAAACAACTAAAAATATAGGGTAAAAATAACAGAAGAATGAGATAAATAAAGAAATGTGTTTCATATGCACCTTTTTCTAAACCTATGA